>JAREIK010002514.1:0-57217 GCA_029783825.1 Sapria himalayana | reverse complement strand
CAATAATCCTAATACGGCAATAACTCTAGCGGACTGTCTATCTAAAATAGGCACCATCAAAGGAAATATAGATTATAAGGAGAAATTCATGCCAAATAAACTAAAGGGAATAGCATGTCTAGATAAAATGGGGTTTCCTTATATAGAACAAATAAACAGACCATGAAGATATGACAGATGCTAAATGGATATATAGGAAGGAGATCCCAGGGTAGTATATAAATTCTGCATTTTGGCAGAATGGTATATAGCTATAACTGAACGGTTGTTAAAATAATATGTATGTAATTTAGAATTTCTGCATATTTAAAACATCTGCTAATTCCACATTTTGGCAGAAGTTGATAATCTCTGCAGAAAGGTTGTATTTTGATTTTTTTACAGGTCAATATATATTCTGTCCTTTCCTTGCAGTATGTGAAAGGGGAGTAAGACTTACGTTGTATTAGTTTTAATCAATAATAAGGGTAGTAGGGTGTAAAGTTATGGTAGGCATGGTTGTTGTTTCTTTTTGTTTTCTCTTTGGTTTGTTCTATGATCATCACGAATACACGACGAAGAGGAAGGCTGGAATCTCGTGAAGATTTGAGCCAGACGCACAGGGGAAAGGAGAGATAGTTGCTGTCTGTTGCTGCCCCCGGTTGTTGTCAGGAGTACTCCCGCTGCTGAGACAAATATAACCACTGGAGAGGAAGACTCCCTGCTGTTCAAAGTGATAAGAGACCCATATCTTAAAATCTCCCTGACCCTGAAGGGGATTAACAGAATCTGAGGTGAATAAAAAAAAGGAAAAATGGTAAACAGGTAGATCATTATGGAGGCTAAAGGAATAGGGTAAGGTAAGATATCGGTTGTTAGAATATATTTCTGTTATTTCTTTTTTCTTAGCAGCGAAGTCCCTCGTATATACATCCGGTAAATCCAGCAGCTGCTGGAATCATTGGAGTCCTAGTCATGGTTTTGGTTATGGTTTTAATGTTTAGGTTAAGTGGCTATGTGTGATTGTTGTGAAGAGTCATGTGTTAATTTACGATAGTTTATAGATTTATTGGGTTTGTAGGTGCCTAGACTAGGAGGCTGGTCCGACACTCTCTAAGCTGAAGGACTCAGTTTATGAAGTTCTAAAGGGGTAGATGTAAGTGGAAATGGAGATAAGATAAAGTGCAGAAAAATCACTTGGAGTAATTTGCTAGCTTTATCAAGATGGATCAAAAGAGGTTAAAAGAGTAAAGGAAAACTTCAAAGGCAAGAAGAGAGCAGCCATAAGGTAACAAGATGAAAGAAGGAGTATGTAGATATGTTGCATTGTTTTTGCAGGAAATCAGTAATGTCAACATAGAAAAGCATAAACCAGGAGTCTAGGAGGGCAGGAATTATGGAAACCCAACGAAGTAGAAGAAGCTCAAGTGGATTTCAAAGATCATATCAAGAAGGGTTATAGCTATATACAAGAAATTTATAGCTAATCTCAAAAAAGTGCATCCATTGCAAATTATTCTCAATAATAGAGATTTAGTAATTTTAGATCTTTTTAATTTTCAATGATAAGGGTCAAGGTTGTAAGTGGGGAATGGGTAGATTTTAGTTTGTATAAATGGTATTCCTCCGCCAAAAGAGAGGGTTAATATTAATAAACTCCTTTAAAAAAAAGATAGATACATAGATAAGTAGATAAATATAGATAGATAGATACATAGACTGATAATTAGATAGATAGAGACATATAGATAGATAGACCGATAGATATAAGATATTTAGATATAGATAGATACATAGATAAGTAATAATAGATAGATAAATAGATAGATAATATAGATAATAGATATAGATAATATATATATATATACACACACACAAATAGATAGATAATTAGATAGATATATAGATAGATATATATATATATAATAGATATGAGATAGAGAGACAAATACATAGAAAATAGACATAATGATACATATAGACAGATAGATAATAAATAGATAAATAGATAGTAGATAACAGATTACTAGATCTATTTTATAGACAAAATTTAAGACAAATTAATAAATATAATGATACATAGATTTATAGATAGATGATAGATAGATTGAGAGATAGATAGATAGATTGGTGCATAAATAGAAAATAGACATAATGATAGATAGATTTATAGATAGAAAGATATTTAGACAATTTATTAGATAGATAGAAAGATAGTCGGAAAGAGAGACATGGACACAGATTAAAAGATAGATAGGTAGATAGAGAGATAGATTGATTGACAAATTGATAAATTGATAGACATGTCGATAGATAAAATAGATAGAAACCATATATACAGATATATAAATAGTAATATAAACCAAATGACAGTTAGATAGATAGATAAATAGATAATCGATAGATAGATAGTCAAATAGAAAGATATAATGATGCATAGATGCAGATAGATGATAAATATATAGACAGAAGAACAGATAGATATAGATTGATGTATTTATTTATTTATTGATAGACAAATAGATAGACTAGAAGATAGATAGATAGACATGTCGATAAAAATATAGATATTTAGTTTGATAGTTAAATAGATAGATGAGATAGTAAATAAATAGACAAATTGATAGAAAGATATATAGATATAGATATAGATAGAAAGATAGATTGATAGAAAGATATATTGACAGATCGATGGTCAAATAGATAGATAGATAGATAAATAGATATATATATAGACAAATTGCTAGATAGAAAGATAGACAGATAAATAAACACTAGATTTAAGATAGATAGATTGTTAGAAATCTAGATATATAGATAGATAGATAGACTGATAGACATATAAATAGATATATAGAAAGATAGAAAGATAGAAAGATAGATAGATACACAGATAGATAGACAGACAGACAAACAGACAGATATATATATATATATATAGACAAATAGATTGAGAGAGAGAGAGAGAGATTGATAGACAAATAGATAGATAGAAAGATATATAGATAGACAGATAGATAGATAGATTGATACATAGACTGATAAATTGATATATAGATAGATAGACATATAGATAAGATAGACTGATAGATATATAGATATATATAGAAATAGAAAAGATACATAGATAGGTAGATATATGTAGATAAAGACAGATAGGATACACATTAGATATATATATATAAGATTAGATCCATAGATAGATAGACCTGATATACATATATATAGACAAAACAGATAGATAGGAAGATAGATAGATACAGAGATAGAAAGACATATAGATATATCGATAGATAGATAGACAAATAGATTGAGAGAGAGAGAGATTATGGACAGATAGATAGATAGAAAGATTGATTGATTGATTGACATATAGATAAAAAGATAGACATATACATAGATAGATAGATAGACATATAGATAGATATACTGATATAATATAGATATATAGAGAAATAGATAGAGACATAGATAGGTAGATAGATATACATACATATATATATCTATATATATAGACAATTAGATAGATATATAGATAGATACAGAGATAGATAGAGTGACAAATAGATAGAAAATAGATATACACATATATAGGCCAGATAGATAGACAAATAGATAGTAAAATAAATAGATATATAAATAGATAGGTAGAAAAATAATAGATAGATTAATAGATTGTTAGACAAATAAAAAAATATACATATAGACACATAAATATACAAATAGAGATATCGATAGATAGATAGATACTTAGAAAGATAGACTATTGACAGACAGACAACAAACAATAGACAGATAATAAGATGGATAGATAGATATATAGAAAGATAGACAGATAGAAAGATATACGATATATGATAAACTGATAGATAAATAAATTGATAGATAGATATAAAGATATTTAAACATAGACATGCAGAAAGACAAAAAATAGTCATACATATATAGACAAATAGGCAAAAAAATAGATGAACATATAGATAGACAGATAGAAAGATAGACAAATATGGACATATAAATAGAAAGATAGATAAACAGATAGATATATAGATAGATAGATCGATCGATCGATAAACAGATTGATAGACAGATTGACAGACATATAGAGAGACAGTCAGTTAGATATATAGATATATTGATTAACAAATAGATATACAGATAATAGATAAATAGATAGATAGATAGATTGATATATAGATTGAAAGAAAGATTTATAGATAGATTGATAGATAAATTAATATATACATTGATAAATAGATTAAGATATATAGATAAATAGATATATAGATAGATAGACAAATCGATAGCCATAAGATAATGAGATATACAGATAGATAGACAAAAATATACACTATTTTTCATAGATTTATAAATAGATATTTAGAAATAGATATACAGATAGTTGGACAAAAAATTGACAACAAATAGATAGAAATATATAAAATATATAGATATATAGATAGATACATATATATATATATATATATATATATATATATATATATATTCGAAGATAAACATATAGTTTGATAGCTAGATAGATAGATTTAATGACAGAAAGAAAGAAAGATAGATAGATATACAAACATATAGTAAGATAGACAGACTAATAAACACATTTAGATAGTCAGATATACACGTACATAGATAAACATATAGATAGACACATAAACAGATAGATAGATATATAGAAACATAGATAGACAGACAAAGAGATAAATAGACTGATAGACAAATAGATAGAAAAACATATAGATAGATAGTTTGATTGATGGATAGATTGACATATAGATAGACATATAAATAAACAGATAGACAAAAATATGGAAAACAAATAATAGAGAGATTGACAGACGAATAGGCAGCCACATAGATTGAGAGATAGACAAATAGATTGATAGATAGATAGAATAGATATAAATATATTTAGATAAGATAGATAGATAGAAATACAAATTGGTAGATATATAGACAAATAGATAGAATGACAGATAGAATGATAAAAAAAAGATAGATAGATAGACAGATTGACTGATTGATAGACACACAGATAGATAGACATATACACATGCAAGTGATAGACATATAGACTAACATATATAGAATGAAAGAAAGACAGATAGATATACACATTGATAGATTTATAGTCAGATAGATAGACACATATATAGATCGACATATAGACAGAAAGATAGACAAAAAGATAGATACGCATATAGATAGATAGATTAAAGATAGATATATAGATAGATAAATACACATATAGCTAGATAGATTAAAGATATACATATAGATAGATAAATATATAGATAGATAAACATTTATATAGACATATAAACATACATATAGATGCAAATATAAAAAGACATATAGACAAATAGATAGACATACAAATCTATAGACATATAGACTGATATTAAATAGACAGATAGATAGGAAGATAAATTGAAAGATAGACATATAGATAGACAAATAGATAGATAGATAAATAGAGAGAAGGATAGATAGATTGATTGATAAATTGATAGGTCGACAAATAGATAGAAAGATCGATAGATAGATTGGTAGAGTTTTTAAAAATAGATTGATAGAAAGAATAATACACAGAAGATTAACAAATAGTGAGATAGGTCGATAGATAGATTAAAAATAATAGATTATGATAGATAAATATCTATTTACATAGAAAGATAAACACATATTTAGATAGATAGATTGATTGATTGATTGACAAATTAATAGACATATTTATAATTAGATTGTTATATAGATTATTAGATAGATAGATAGATAGATTCATAGACAAATTGAATAATAGATATATAGATATATTGATAGATTGATTGATAGAAAAATAGATAGATTTATTGATAGATAGATAAATATATAAATAGATTGACAAATAGACACAAAGATAGATTGATAAATAGATAGATATATATAAAAATAGATAGACAATATAGATAGTTAAATAGATAGATATATAGACAGATAGATTGAAAGAAAGAAATATAGATAGATAAATCGATAGAAATATAGATAGACAAATAGATAAACTTATAAATGGATAGATAGATAGATAGATAGACAGATATATATATAGATAAATAGATAGGTAGATAGATAGTGAAATATACAGATAGATAGAAAGAAAGATAGATAGATAGACATATAGACAGATAGATTGATTGATCTTTACATAAAATAAATACAAAGATAAATAGATAGATAGATAGACATATAGATATACAAATAGATTTATAGATAGATAAATAGATAAACAAATAAATAGATAGATATATAGATAGCTATAATGATAGATTGATATACATATAATAGACAAATAGATAGACATATAAAAAGATAGACATATAGTATATATCTAGACAAATAGATTTTTAGATATTTAGACATTTAGATATAAAGATAGAAAAATAGATAGAGAAAAGTTAGATTAATAAATAGATCGATAGGCAAATCGATAGATAGATAGATAAATAGATAGATATAAAGATAGATTGATAGATTGATATATATATATATATATAGATATATAGATAGATAGATAGAGAACTAGATAGAAAATATAGATAGACAAACAAAAGATAAATAGATATATAGATTGATAAATAATATATATATATATATATAGATAAATGCATAGATTGATAGACAAATAGATATACATATATATAGACATATAAAGAGATAGATTGATACACAAAATGATAGACAGATAGATAATAAATAGATAGGTAGATAGATAGTCATATAAATAGACAAATAGTTCTATAATTAGATAGATATATAGATAAATAAAGACAAATTGATATATAGATTGATAGATAGATTATAAGATAGATATAAAATAGATAGCTAGACAAATAGATCGATAGATAGATAAATAGATAGACAAATATTGACAGATAGATATAATAGATAGAGATATATTGATACACAAATAGATAGATAAAAAATAGATAGAAATATAGACTCATAGAAAGACATAAGATATATAGATAGATAGACAGATAGATATACATTTAGATATAGATAGATAGTCCAATAAAGAGATGGATAATAGATAGATAGATAACTAGATAGATAGGTAGATAGATAGATCATATAAATTTATATAGAAGAGATAGAAAAGATAATTTACAAGATAATAGAATAACAGATAACCATAGATATCTAATAAATAGAATGCTATATAGATATACAAAAAGATATATAGATAGATAATAGATATACAAAATAGACATAATATTGAAAACAATAATTGACATAGATAGGACTATAGATAATAGATACAAACAATATATATATTTAGATAGATTTTCAGTTGATACACAAAGAGATAGACAAATGATAGAAAAAGATAGTCAAACTGACAGATAGATATATAGATATACAAATAGATAGAAAGAATAGAGAACATGGGGAAGGACAAATACAGCCAATAGAAAGAAAGATAGGTAGCCAATAGATTGATGGAAAGATAGACATATAAAGATTAGATACAAGAAAGAAAGAGTTTTGTATAGATAGATAGATAGTTTAATAGCTAGATAGATGTAGAGACAAAAAGGTAGATGGATGATAAAAAGTTAAATATACAATAGATAGATATATAGATAGATTGGAAGATATTAGATAGATAGGTATATAGAGAGATTGATATGCGTTTGATAGAAAGAGTGATAGATAATGATATAGATCAATACAATTGATGTTTGATTGATAGACAAATTGAGAGAGAGATGATACAGAGACAGACTAAATTCTAAAACATAAATAGACAGATATACATATAGTTAGATAAAAAGATACATAGATAGATCCAAGTTATTTAGAAGATAGATAGATAGATAGATAGAAAGTTACACAGAATATATATATATATATGTGGACATATAGATAGATAGATAGATTGATTGAAAAAGAGTTTGAATATTAGATAGATAGATAGAAAATGGATAGATCTATAGATAGATATATAGATAGACAATTGATGATAGATAGATAGACAAATAGATTTACTATAGATTGATAGATAGATATAAACATATATACATATATTGATAACAAATCGGTAGATATAAATCGAAAGATCAATAGACATATAAATAAAGATATATAGATAGATAGAGATTGATTGATATATTGACTGACAAATAGTTAGATAGAGAAATAGAGACAAAGATAGAAGATGGACAGATAGAAAGATAGATAATTATAGACATATAGAAAGAAAGATATAGTTTAGACAAATAGGCTAATAAATATATAGCCAAAAATACAAACAAATATATAGAGAGAAAGACAAATATATAGACAGATAGATAGAAAAATAGATAGAGAGATGATAAAAGGATTAGATCAACAAAATGATAGACATATATAAAGAAAGACATAGAAAGCTGAATATAAATAATTAGACAATTAAAATTACTAATATATATAGATAGATAGTACATAGAGACAAAGGATTACAGATAGATAGCTATACAGATAGACAAATAGATTGATTGATTTATATGTAAATAGATAGAAAGAAAGATAGAAAAAATATAGAAAGATGAATACATTGGAAAATAGATACACCAATAAAAGAAGAAGATAGATAGATAGTTAATAGAAGGATATACAGATAATAGAAAGTTAGATTAGCGGAAAGATGGATGTATAGATAGACATATAAATAAATAAATGATAGAAAGGATAGACAGACACCTAGATAGATAGATAATATACAGATAGATATATAGATAGATGGATAAATAAATAATAGGATAGATAGATAATTATATAATAGATAAATAGATAGATAGACACCTAGATAGATGAATATGATTGATAGAAAGATAGATAGATACACAGATGAGATAAACAAATAGATTAACAACTAGACAAACAATAAACATATAAATTGACAGATAGATAGATAGAAAGATACATCGATAGATAGATAGATAGATACATAGAAAAATTAATAGACATAGAAAAGATTAGAGAGATAGATTAGCCTATCTGTTAGAAAGAAATAGATGAGATAAATTAATTAGAGATATAAATAGACAATTAATAGACATAGTTAGAAAGAAGATAGATAGATTGAAATATAGATAGACAGATTGATAGGCATATATATAGAAAGATATATAGACAATTAGATGATAGGCAAATAGATAGAAAGATACGTAAATAGTTGGATATTTAGATAGATAGACAAAACATAGATAGACGTATAGACTTATAGATTGATAGACTAATAGACTAATATACTGATAGACAAATATCATGGTAGATAGACCTGATAAATAGTTTAGATTAGATTTTTACAATGACTAATAGACTGATATATAGAAGGATACTTACAAAATTAGATAGAAAGATAGTTACTAAATTATATAGAAAGATAGTTAGACAATTACACAAATAGATAGATAGACAAAATGAATTAGAGAAATAAATAGATAGAAAAATAGATAGATATACAAAAAAAAATTTTAGAGAGATTGTTAAATAGACAAATAGGTAGATAGACTAATAGCTAGATAGATATAGATGCATATAGATAGATACATAGGTAAATAGATAGACAGACAGATAGATAGATATCCTAATTGATAGATAGATAGAGTGATATACTAATAGAAAACTAAAGATATAGATATATAGATAGATAGATAGACAAATAGATAGTAAGATAGATAGGTAGATATAAAAATTTAAATATTGACAGATAGATATATAGATAAATAGATAGAAAGATAGTTACTAAATTATATAGAAAGATAATTAGATAATTACACAAATAGATAGATAGACAAAATGATTTAGAGAAATAAATAGATAGACAAATAGATGGATATACAAAAAAACTTTTAGAGAGATTGTTAAATAGACAAATAGTTAGATAGACTAATAGCTAGATAGATATAGATGCAGATAGATAGATACATAGGTAAATATATAGACAAATAGATAGATAGATATCCTAATTGATAGATAGATAGATAGAGTGATATACTAATAAAAAACTAATGATATAGATATAGATAGATAGATAGATAGACAAATAGATAGTAAGATAGATAGGTAGATATAAAAATTTAAATATTGACAGATAGATATATAGATAAATAGATAGAAAGATAGATAGATAGTAGATAGATACAAAAATTGATAGATATACAGACTACGAGAGATAGATTAGATAGATACATAGAAATATAGTGAGATAGATAGATAGAAATATAGAGAGAAAGATAGATAGACAGAATGAGAGATAGATATATTGATAGATAGATAGATATATAGATAGATAAAAAGATATATAGAAAAATAAATAGATACTTAGACACATAGAAAGAATGATAGATAGGCATATAGATAGATAGTTAGAAATAAAGAAAGATAGATAGATAGCCTAATAGAAAGATACATAAATAAAAAAATAGATAGATAGACAAATAGATAATTAGATAGATAGAGAGTGTGACAAAAAGATATATAGATAGATAGATATATATATATTTATAGACATATAGATATACATATAGGTAGATAGATAAATAGATTTATAGATACATAGATAAACATATAGACAAGTATATAAATATAAATATAGAAGGATAGATAGACTAACAGTTAAACATATCTATCTATCTAGAAATATAGATAGATATATATATAAACAAATAGGTAGATAAATAGGTATATACATTAATAGATATATAGATAGACAAACAGTTAGATAAAAAGATAGATAGATATATCGAAAGATATATACATAGACACATAAACACATAGTAGATAGATATACATATAGAAAAATCATATGATATATAAATAGATAGATAGATAGAGATATAAATAGATAGATAAATAGAGATATACATAGATAGATAGATAAATAGACAAATAAATAGACAAATAGATAGATAGGCACATAGATAGATAAGCAGATAGGTAGATAGAAAAATAAAAAGTTATTCATATATACAAAAATTCAGCTATCCATATAGATGGATAGGAAAATAGACAGATAGATATTTAGATAAATAGATAGATAGACATATAGACATAGAAATATAGACATATATGCACATAAACATATTTATATATTAACACATATACAAATAGAAAGAAAGTTAGATAGATATATTGATTGATAGATAGATATAGAAATAGAAAGATAGACAGATACATAGATAGATTGATTGATATATAGATAATTGATACACATATAGATAGATATACAAATTGATAGATTGATAGTTAGTTAGATAGTTATATAGTTAGATTGATAGATAGATATATATATATATATATATATATATATATATATATATAGATTGATAGATTACTAGAGAGACAAATAGATATATAGATTGATTGACAAATAGACACATAGATAGATAGATACATACATACATACATAGAAAGATAGTCACATAGAAAGATGATAGATAGACATATAAAAAGATACACAGATAGACAGACAAACATATAGATAGATATATATATATAGAAAGATAAATAGATATATAGATATAGATATAGATAGATATATAGATTGATAGATAGACAAAAATATAAATAGTTAAAACTATAGATAGACAGACAAATAGAAAGATAGATAGAAAGTTAGAGAGAAATATATATATATATATATCAATTGATAGAATGATAGATAGACAGATTGTTTGATAGATAAAGAGTTATAGAGATAGATAGAAAGATAAATACTAATACACTTATAAAGATAGATAGATAAATATAAAGATAGATAGAGAGATATTCAGATAGATAAATAGATAGATAGATAAAGAGATATATAAATAGATAGTTAGATATAGAGATCGATAGATAGATAGATAAATATATAGACTGATATATAGATAAATAGATAGATAGATAGATAGATTGATAGATTGATTGATATATAGATACATAGAGAGTTATAAAGATTGACAAATAGAAAGAAAGAAAGATTGATAGATAAATATATAATTAGGCAGATAGAAAGAAAGAAAGATAGATAGATAGAAAGATAAATAGATAGATAGATAAATAAAAAGATAAATAGATAGATAGATAGATATGTATATATATATGTATCTATGAATGTATTTACATATATATAGATATACATATAAATAATTTGGCAAATAGAAAGATAGAAAGATAGAAAAAAGATAGACATAATAATAGAAATTCAGATAGACAGATATACAAATAGATTTATACACAGATAAATAGATAGATAAATAAATAGATAGATAAAATGACAGATATTTAAAAAGGAAAATATACAAATAAGTAGTTTGATAATTTGATGGATAGATAGATATATATACAGATTGAATGATAGACTAATAAAAAAATGAAAATCAGATAGCTAGAGACATATAAACATATTGAAATATTTTTAAATAGATATAGACAAATAGACAGATTGAGAGATATATAGATAAGAAAATAAAAAGATTGATTGATAGATAGATATTAAAATATATAAATATCAAAATTGAGAGATATACTAATATACATAGATAGATAGACATATATATATATATATATATACAGATAGATAGATAGCGAGATAGATTGATAGCAAAATTGATAGATGAATAGTTAGAGTGATAAACTAATAAAAAACTAGAAAGATAGATATATCAATAGATAGATATACAAATAGATAGATAGACAGATAAGCAGATAAATAAATTTACAGATAGATAGATAGATAGATTGAAATATAGAAAATTTGACATATGGAAAGATAAAAGATAGATAGATAGATATACGTATATACATATAAATAGATCGAAAAATAAAAAGATAGATAGAGAGATAATAGACAGATAAATAGATAAACATTTAGATAGACAAAAAGATATACAGATAGATAGATAGTTACTTAGACTTAGAAAAATAGATAGATAGTTAAAGATAGATAGATAGACAAATATATAGATAGATTGAATTACATTTTGATTTATATAGAGATAGATTGATAAATAAATAGATAGATAGGTATATTGATAGAGAGATAGATAGATAGACATATATATATATATACATACTGATATATAGATAGCTAAACAGAAAGGTACATTTATAGAAAGATAAATAGATAGACAAATATAGAATTAGATAGATAGAGCTATAGATAGTTAGATAGATAGAGAGATATATAGACATATAGATAGATAGATGTATATATATATATATATATATATATTTAAAGATAGACAAATAGAGAGGAAGAGAGATAGATTTAAAGATACATAGATAGTCATATAAACAAGTAGACAAATACAAAGATAGTGAGAAAGATAAAGAAACAAATATACAAAATAATAGAAATAAAAATAAATAGATATATAGATAGACATATAGACAAATAAAAAGATATATATATAGTTAGATATATAGATATATAGATAGATAGATAGATAGAAAGATAGATTGAGAGATTGATAGACACATAGACACATAGATAGATAGATAATTGGATAAATAGAAATAAAGATAGATAGATAGATAGACACATAGACACATAATAAATAAATAGATAGATATCTAGATAGACATATAGATAAATAGATACATATTAGAAATAAATGCTCTCAAATTTTAGAGAGAGAAAATCTCATTTTCTAGAGAGGGAAAATCGACATTGTTGCCCAATTCAAGATGCATTCAAGCTCTAAATGGATCAAAGGGACTTATTATCAAATAAGAAGTCCTTTGCATCAATATTGAATGAGCCCGCACCCCATCCTCCATTATTCGATAAGAAAAATGGTAGATCTGCAGTAATCTTCTCTTCAGAGGAGATACAGAGGCTCGTAGAGCCATTTTACTACATGTTAGTCGGGAAATTTTTCCATGGTAAACCTCGCGCACAAGAAATACAATTATTTATTAATTCTTTGAAGTTCAAGGAGATTGTGAAGTTTGCCGATTATGATGCTAGGCATGTTATTCTACAATGCCATTTGGAGGATGATTTCCATAGTCTACGGCCAAGGGATTGTGGTAGGTGAGTGGGTATCCAATGCACATTCTTAAGTGGACGAAATACGTCAGCACACACGAAGAAGCGCCTCTAGCCCCGGTATGGTTCTCAGTACCTAATCTACCATTGTTTCTGTACAATAAGCATCTCTGTTTGCCATTTCTTCTTCTTTGGGTAAGCCTATGCTGAGGGATGAGGTAATAGTCTCTATGAGAAGGCCTAACAATGCAATGGTGTGTGTAGAGTGTAATTTACTCTCACATCCACCGAATAAAATATGGATAGGTAGTGAAGAGGGAGAGCAGGGATAGGGGTATTGGCAATCTGTAATGCCCGAGAACTTGCCTCCATACTACCTAGTATGTAAAAGAATTGGTCATGATATGGGAGATTGTAGACTGGGGGCTGAGAGGATGGAGCAGAATGTTAGAGGAAAGAATAGGTAAAAATGGGTTAGGAAGGATTAACATATACAGTTGAGAGATAGGGGAGAATCACCAGAAATTGCAGAAAATGATACAGAAGTGAGCTTATAGGAGAAAGGGGGCAGAAACAGGGAACTAGTTATTTATGAGGAGGAAGTGAAGTAGCAATAGGAATTTAGAGAGAGAAGTAGAGGAGAGTTTAGAGGGAGTGGAAGAAGAAGGCTGGAAGGAAGTGAAGCTAAGGAGAAAGGGGGGAAGGATGCATAAAGTAAGAAGGGTATTAAAGGAGGAGGAGGAGGATTTAGAATGGATAAATGAAAATGTTCTGGATTTTCTAGATGAAAATTCAGAAGTGTTCAGCTGTCCACAAATAGGGAGGGAAGAAGAAATAGAGGAGGTTGTTTTGGAAAAAATAAATGATGATTTAGAAATGTGCGAAGAGGATTGGTAAAAGCTTACAAGAGGTCAAGTAATAGAAGCCATCAAAAGAATGGCTATGCACCTTGGACAACAAGAAAAATATATTCAAATAATGCAAGATACCCAAAATATAAACAAGTTGCCAAGGAACAAGAAGAAGCATTTGAATAGAACGAATGAGTCTAAATGCACAACAAGAGCACAAACAAAATCTAACTTAAATAGATAGATATCTTTATTGGAATATTAGGGGGGTGGCAAATAACCCCTCGTTAAATAGACTAAAACGTTTAATAAAAATTCATAGAATCTTTCTGGTAATTATAGTGGAACCTATGATTCAGAAGGACCAATTGAGTAAATATAGTAAACTACTAGGGTTTAATAATGCATATGTTAATTCAAACGGTAAGCTTTGATCATGTGGCACAATTACATGAATATTATAATAATTAAAAACACAGAACAAGTAGTTCACTTTAACTCTAAAATAAATGTAGATGTTATAATTTTGGCAGTGTATGCTAAAAATAATAAAAAGATAGGTTAGAATTATGGAAGGAAATGCGTGACATAATGAAGAAAGACACCCCATGGATCAAGGGTGGGGACTTTAATGTAATTAGAAGTGTGAAAGAAAAGAAAAAAGGTAATATCCCAGACAAAGTAGCCATCTCCTATCACTAGTACAAATCTGATGGAAGTGGATTTTATTGGTTCAAGCTATACCTGGTGTAATAACTGGTGGAAAAGAGGGGCAATTTGGGCAAGGTTAGAAAGGGTTCTGTGTAATGCGAAGTGGGTAGCCTCTCAGGGTGTTACAGGGCTCAGACATTTAAACAAAACTTGCTCTGACCATAACCCATTGCTCATTGCTATCAATAAGAGTCAATATACTAGGAGCAATTTTAAATTTCAAAATATGTGGGTAAAGCACCTAGAATTTGAAAAGGTGGTGAGAGAATCCTGGATAGAGCCAGTTATAGGAAAGCCTATGCAGGTTCTAACGTGTAAGCTATATAGATTAAAAAAATGCTTAAACTTATGGAATAAAGATGTTTTTGGAAATATAAACCAAAAAATAAAGGAGGAAGAAGTGAAGAAACTAGAATTGGAATATGAAAATTCCCAAAATGAAGAAATCATAAACAAACTAAGTAAAGTCAAAGGAAAATTGAGGCTTAGATTACATATGGAAGAAATATACTAGAAATAGCAAGCGAAGATTAAATGGCTTTAAGATGGGGATAGAAATACTAAATTTTTTCATACTATGTGTAGAATCAAAACTCCTAAGAACAAAACAAATGGTATAAAAAATGATAAGGGAATCTGGGTAGAAGAAGATAAAAAATTAGGAATCATCTTTGATGAATTCTTTAAAAAACATTTATGTGGCTTGGTTATTCACGAAGGTGATTCATTAAATTAATGAAAGAAATTAAAACATCTATTACAAAGGAACAAAATAATAAGTTGGAAATGATTTCGGATGAAGAAGAAGTTAAAAATGCTATCTTTTGCCTGGATAAGGACAGTGCAGCAGGACCGGATGGTTGGAATAATTACTTTTTCCAGACCAGTTGGAATACTCTTAAAAAAGTGCTTGTTTCTGTAGTTGAAAGTTTTTTTGTAGGGGCAGATATACCTAAGGCATGGGCTAATTCATTTATTGTGCTAATTCCAAAGAAGGAATCACCACAAATATGTGAAGACTATAGGCCTATTAGCTTATGTAATGCTATTTATAAGGTTCTAGCAAAAATACTACACAGCAGGTTAAGCACTATTTTACCAGAAATAATATCGCAAGAGGAAATGGGTTTTGTTAAAAATAGGTTAATGATTGAAAATATAAAATTGGCAGCTGAAATGATGAAAGAGATAGCTATTAAAACAAGAGGGAATAATCTAGTAGTAAAACTGGATTAGTCTAAAGCATTTGATAGAATTGAATGGGACACACTCTATTTTGTATTGAGAAAGTTTGGCTTCTCTGAATTATGTATAGATTTAATATATAGATGTATCAAAAGTGTAAGGGTAAAAGTTATTGTAAATGGTCTGGAAGGAAAGGAATTTAAACAGAAAAGGAGTTTAAGACAAGGGGATCCACTGTCTCCTTTATTATTCGATATTTATTTAGAATTATTAATTCATAATTTAAATAAGAGAATGGCAGCGAGCAAGATCATTCCATTTAGACAACCAATTAATACTCCTAGAATATGTTGTCTAGCGTTTGTGGATGACCTCATAATTTTCACAAACGTGACTTCCAAATCACTGATGAATCTTATGGATCTCCTGCAAATTTTTGAAAAAGCAACGGGGCAAGTTGTAAATAAAAAGAAAAGTCATTTTTTGTTATTATCAAAAATATCCGTAAAAGTGGCCAAAAAGATGATAAAAATTACTGGATTTATCCAAAATAAAGGGGCTTTAATGTATCTAGGCTGCCCAATATATGAGGGTAGACTGAGAGAGAATTATTTAACATTATTACAAGAAAAATTAAAAAGGAAAATAGCATGTTTGAAGGAGGAGCTACTGGGTTTTTGGGGTAGGATTACTTTAATCTCTCAAGTTCTCCAAAGCATGCTGGTACATATCTTAGCAGCTATTCACCCACCTAAGAAATTTATTAAGAAACTGGAAATGGACATGGCTAACTTTTTATGGGGGAAAAAGAGAGTAAGTTTAAGCTTCACTAGAAGAACTGGGATGATATATGCTTCCCAAAAGAGGAGGTAGGTTTAAGCATCATCAGACTGCAGGACATGGCCACTGCATGGGACTGCAGAGGATGCTAGAGGTTAAAAGAAGGTGAGAGTCTGTGGGTAAAGTTCATAAGAGCTAAATATGAAGGATCTAGGACTAAGTATAAATAAGGCTTCAAATATTTGTAAATCAATGGAAAAACAAAAAGAAATAGTAGAATCACATTCAATATTGAAAAAAAGCATATGGAAATGGACACTGAACCTGCAAGTGAATTTTACTCTAAAATCAGTAAAAGAACTAATCAGAAAGAAGAAACCAGCACAAGCATTATTCAAATGGGCTTGGAAAGTGGACATCTCGCAAAAAATGAGTTCACTTACATGGAAAGTACTTGTTAAAGCTTTACTAGTAAATAGTAATATTCAAAGAAAATGAGTAAAAATGGCATCAAGATGTGACTACTACCAGGAAGTAGTAGAATCTATCGACCATTTATTTTCCAAAGGAAGGATAGCAATAGGAGTCTGGAAAGAGCTAGAGAAATTGAATCAAATAAGTAGCAAACATGAAGGGTTAATAGAAAAAATTAAAAAATGGGGAACTTACACATAAAGAGGTCCTGTTAGCAATTGGCTGACTCAAAATCACCCGAATGTTGTTATTTGAAGTCTATGGAAAGCTCAGAACAAGAGCAAATTTGACGGAATCAGAATGAATTCAGTTGAAATTTTAAAAGATATTAGGAAGGAAATCAGTAATATATCTAATATTAAGCCCTTGAAAGTTGAGAATATAGATATGGTTAGAAAACTCAGAAATACATGGTCGCTCACTATTAATAAGACTAAGACACATAGGACAAAGAGAATAAGTTGGAGTAAACCCCCAGAAGGAAAGATATCCCTTTACATGGATGGTAGCTTTAATAGGGATATAGGGTCAGCAAGAGGAGGAGGGGTAAAAAGAGATTCTCAAGGGAGTATCATTAAAGCATTCACTCTTTTAAGTAAAGCTTCCTCATCTCTTCACTCAGAAATTATTGTATTAAAAAAGGGTTGTATATCTGTAAAGAGCTAGGCATTAATAACCTACAAATACAAGTAGGTTCATTGACTTTTGTTAATTTGGTAAAGAAAAAAGTATCATTATGGAAGTATGAGGAGGTGATTGAAATAATAAAAAATCTTGTTAATGAATTAAATGCAAATATTTTACATATTTATAGGGAGGCCAATGCGCTAGAAGACTGCCTCACTTGAATAGGAATTAGTAAAGGGGATAATGAGTATGTAGAGGGGACTATGCCAGAAAAACTAAAGGGATTGGTAAGACTGGATAAACTTGCCTTCCCATACCTAAGAGTGAAAAGGTAGGGAATTTGCTCTTATTAAAGCCTAGAATTTAAAAATATTAAGGTGAAAAATTGTAAAATCAAATAATGAAGTTAACTGTTATGGGGGGGTATAGTTTCCTGTGTGGAGGAATTTCTGTCTCCGCATCATATATAAAAAGATTTAAGAGGAAATATAAATAAGGATAACATATAACAGTGGTCTATTTTGGAATTGGCTCTTTGTTTTGGTTTGCATTTTTTGAGTTTTTCTGCAGCACAGGAAAAGAAAGAGGATCCGGCAGCGAGTCTGAACAAGTGCCTGTGTCAGTATAAGTAATAGAGTCTATTGTATTGTTGTCTGTAAAAGTCTGTTTTTGGAAAAAGGAAGTAATGTCATGTGTTATTTTATTTAAGTCAATTGGTACTAGGAACTGTTAGTGTCTAGATTAGGAATCGGGGAGAAGAGATGTTGCACTAATCAGATTAGAACTATTCCAAGGGGGGAAGAAGAAGGTGATTTTGGATTAAATTAACGGCATAGGATTAGAGGAGCAGATAAAGCCTCAAATCAGCACAATGGGAAAAACAGCAAAAGGACTAAACGTTAGATTCAAGTGGATCAAACAAAAAGGTAAACGGAGGGAATAAGTTACGCTCTTGAAATGCTTTCTTTTCTTTGTAGTTCTAGGAATTTAGAGTTTATATAGTTAAGATCCAGCCAAAACAAGTGAAAGCAGGAATAAGGCAATATAGCACCTGATATAAGAAGTAGAGTGAAGCTAAATGGAAAAAGAAAAGAGAATAAAGATCAAAGAAAAGATGCAAAGGAAGACCCAATTAGAAAGGGAACCTAGTTGTTATGTTTCAATTAGGAAATTTACGTGTAAATTAAAAGTTTATTTTATTGAAAATGGGAAACGAAGTAAGAGGGGAAAGGGTAGATGTAGCTTGTAAAAAGGGTATTCCTCCGCCAAAAAAGAGGACTATGATTAATAAACAAATCTTAAAAAAAGACATATAAATAAATAGATAGATAGACAAATAGACAGATAGGTAGATAGATAGTAATATATATACATAGATAGATAGGTATATCAATAGATAGATATAAATCTTGAGGGTATATAGATAAAAAATAGTATAAGTAAAAATATGAAAAAATAGATATGTCTATTTATGTATGAAAATATAGATAAATAAATAGATAAATATGTCTATCTGTCAATATGTCTATCTATACTTTATGTATAGATAGACATATCAGCATGAAGTCTAGATAGATATAAATAGATAGATAGACAAATAAACAAATCAAAATACCTTCAAGATTAAAAAATCTTGAGGGTAGATAGATAGATATAAAAATAGATAGATTAATAAAAAGACAAAAAGATAGATATACATATAGATAGATATATAGATATATCGATAGATAAATAGAGAGATAGATAGATATATAGAGAGACACATAGATAGATATATAGATAAATAGATAGATAAATAGATAGATATATAAATTGATGGATTGATAGATAGAAAGATAGAAAGAAAGAAAGTTAGATAGATAAAAAGATAGACAAATATAAAGATTGACAAATTGACAGATAGACAGATAGGCACATTGATAAAAAGAATGATAGATAGACAGATAGAATGATAGATATATAGACATAAAGATAGATAGACACATTGTTTGAATGATAGATAGACATATATATAGATATACATATAAACAAATAAATAGATAGAAAAATAGATAGATATATAAATATATAGATAAACTGATAGATAGATAGATAGACAAATAGATAGAGATATAGACAAATTATTAGATAGATAAATAGAGAGATAGATAGATTATTAGATAAATATAATTAGATTTGCAGATATAGAGATAGATAGAAAAACAAATAAACTAGATAAACTCATAGACATATAAATAAATAGATAGATATATAAAAAGACAAATAGATAAATAGATATAATGATAGATATATAGATAGGTAGATAGACATCTAGATTAATAGATACACATATAAATAGATATCTAGATACGTAGATAAATAGAACTTTATTACGTTATTAAAATGGTTTTTGTCCTAATGGCATTAGATGGGATTAAAACATGTTGAGACATATGATGTCAAAATCACATAAATATCTAAGAATTGAGTTATATGTAATTGGTAAGTTTTACCAACCAAAATAGCATAATTTTAAGTGTCATGCCTAAGATGACTTAAAGTTGAGTAAAATATGGATCATAGCTAATTGGATATACAATTAGAGAGATGGATAGAGAGACAGACAGATAGATAGATAAATACATAGACACATCGACTAATAGAAAGATAGACTAAAAAACAAATAGACACATAAACACAAAGGTTGATAGACTGATAGACTAAAGGACATAAATAGATAGATAGTTAGATAAATAGAGAGATAGAAAGATAGATAAATAGACAAATAGAATGATAGACATATAGATAGATAGAAATATAGATAGATAGATAGACAAAAAGATAGATAGATACACAGATAGATAGATATATAGATAGATAACAGATTGTTAGATATATAGATAGATAAACAGATATATATATATATATATATATATATATATATATATATATATATATATATATATATATAGGCAGAGAGGTAAATAGGTAGATAGAAAGACAAATAAATAAATAGATAGATTGATTGATAGATAGAAAGATAGATAGGCATATAGGCAGATAAATATATAGACATATACATAAATAAAAAATAGATAGATAAACAGAAAGATAGATATACAGATAGATAGATATACAGATAGATTGATATAAATATAAGTAGATATATAGATTAGCAGATAGATAAATAGATAGAGAGATAGATAGATATATAAATAAATAGATAGGTAGATATATAGAAATATAGAAAGATAGATAGATAGATTGATAGACAAATAGATAAATAGATAGATAGACAGATATAAAGATAGACACAAAAACATATAGACACATAGATCCAAACACATATATATAGATAAATAAATAGATTGACATATACACATTTAGACACATAATCAAATAGACAAATTGACAAATAAATTGTTAAATAGAAAGAAAGATAGATATATAGATAGACAAATATTTAATAGAGTAATAGACAATTAGATAGTTTGATACATAGATAGATAGACAATCATATATATATATATATATATATATATATATATATATATATATATATATATAATTAGATAGTTAGACAATTCGATGAATAGACAAATAGATAGATAGATAGACATATAGATAGATTCACAGATTGATAGATTAACAGATTGAAAGATTGAGAGATAGAAAAATAGATAGATAGATAGACAGAGACAAATAGATAGATAGATATACTGATTGATTGATTGATTGATTGACAGGTAGTCATTTAAACAAATAGACACATAGATTGATATATAGATATATAGATAGATATATAAAATGATAATCAGATAGATAGACATATAGACAGAAAGATAGAAAGATGAATAGATAGATAATTAGATAGATATATAGACAGAATGATAGATGGATATATTTATATATAGATTAATAGATAGACTGATAGACAAAAAGACACCTAGACAGTTAGATAGATAGATAGAATGATAGACATATAGATAGACACAAAAATATAAACAAATAGAAAGATAGACAGATTGATAGTTAAACAGATAGACAGATTGATAGTTAAACAGATAGACATAAAGACAGAAAAATAAACTGATTGAAAGATAAATAGATAGACATATAGATATATATATATATATATATATATATATATATATATATATATTGATATACATTAGACAGATAAATAGATAGACATATAGATAGATAGATAGATAAACACATAGGCACATAGACTAAAAGACAGATAGAAAAATAGATTGATAGACACATAGACTGATAGACTGATACACTAAAAGATAGATAAAGAGATAGAAAGATATACAGATAGATAGATTAATAAATAGACATATAGAAAGAGAGCCAGATAGAAAGATTGATAGACAAATAGATAGATAGATTATTATATAGATAGATAGATACACTTATAGATAGATAAATAGATAGAAAGATTGACAAATAGACAGATATGATAGATATAAAGATAGTCAAACACATAGATAAATAGATAAATAAATAGTCAGATAGATACTTAGATAGATTGATTGATTGAATGATAGACAAATAAATAGATAGACAAATTGCTGTTTGATTTAAGTTCTCTCGCGTTTTCTCTAACGTTTTTATCTTGCGAATATCTTGAATAATCTGTTAATGTGGATTGTTGGGTGAACTATCGTGTAAATTGCTTCGTGAATTGCTGTTGGATGTTATATTTGCAAAGTGTTATTATGTGTAACTGCTAGTTTTATGCAATGAAGTGCTCCTTGGTTCTCTCGCGATATTATGAATATATATAAAAAGGAAAACTGTTATGGGCATGAAGCTATACGGGCGAACAGGAATAACAACATCTGTAAGAAATATTAAGCTAAATTAGAAACCAGAAGCTTTGATTCTCTTGCGAAAATCCTCTCGCGATTTTCCTGTGTTTTCTTTCTTGCGATTATCTGGAGTAATCTGTTATGCGAACAGTTGGGTGATTTATTGAGCAAATTGCTTCATGATTTATTGTTCGATAGTGTATAGTTTATGTGTAACTACTAGATTGTGCAACTAAAAAGGAAGAACACTCCACTTCTGTTCAAACCAAGCCCAACTCAAGGTGAGTATGGAAAAACCTGACTTATTATTAAATAATAAGTCTTTTGCCTCGATGGTAAAGGGAACCGTGCCGATTTCAAGAATTCAAGGGAACAAAAACGGGCTCCCGGCCATCATCTTCTCTGCTGAGGAAACTCGAAGGCTCTTAGAACCTTTCGAATACACGCTCGTTGGTAAGTTCTCTCACGGTAGGCCTCGTGCGATTGGAGTTCAGAAATTCATCGACAATTTGAAGCTCAAGGGGAAGGTGAAATTTGCTGATTTTGATGCCAAGCATGTCGTGCTCCAATGCTCTCTACTGGAAGATCAATATCGTCTATGGCATCACGGATTATGGCAAGTTGATGGCTTCCCCATGCGTATACTGAAGTGGATAAAGGAGTTCACTCCTCTTGAAAAGCCGCCTATAGCCCCGGTATGGTTTACATTGCCTTTTCTACCACTTCATCTTTTCTCTGAAACATCTCTCTATGCAATTTCATCATGCTTGTGTAAGCCCATGTTACCAGATGAAGCCACAAGAACCATGTCAAGGCCGAATAAAGCACGTGTATGTGTCGAGCTAAATCTCTTAACTAAACCACCTGACAAAGTATGGATAGGTAGTGGTGAAGGGGAACAGGCCGAGGGGTTTTGGCAAACTGTCATCCCCGAAAGTCTTCCTCCATACTGTACAAAGTGTAAGAGGCTCGGGCATGAAAATTTATCGTGCAAGATGGGGAAAGAAGAGAATAATAACGGGCAGCAGCATGAGGGAGGAGGTAGGAAGGGGATGCAATGGGTAAGGAAAGAGGAGGCATCATTTCTCAAACAAAATGTCCATTTGAAGGGAGATCTGAACAATGGTATAATTCCAAGCATCCCACCAGATTATCCAAATATTACCCAAGAAGAAGGTACCTTGAAAGAGCCTAACTTGGGGATAGAGAATGAGGTTAGCTTAAAAAAAGGATGGGAGGAGGTAAAACACAAGAGAAAATATAAAAAAACATCTAAAACAAGAATTGTATTGAAAGAAAGACTTGATGATTATGCGTGGATAGACGAGGATCTTCTGGATTTTCCTGAAGAAGATTCGGTAATTTTCAGTTGCCCTTCAAGTCATAAGGGTGAAGAATCTCAAGAAGAGCCTGAGGCGAAAGCAAAGGATGATATATATATTTATAATGAAGATTGGGGGAATCTTTCAAGAACCCAATCCATGGAGGCCCTAAAGCAAATGGCCATGGTGCTTGGAAAACAGGTAAAATATAAGGAGATTAGGTATGAAATTCCTCACACTCCTAAAACAGTAAGAAACACAAAAAAATATACTAACAGCTCTTATGAATCTAAGCGCACAACTCGAGCTCAAGCTAAATTAGTTTTTAATGGATAGATGCCTATATTTGAATGTTAGGGGGGTAGTTAATAGCCCCACGATAAATAGATTAAGACTTTTGATTAAAGAACATAAAATATCACTACTGATTATTGCAGAACCAATGGTTCTGCAAGATCAACTAAATAAATATAGAGAAATTTTAGGATTTAATAAGGCGCATACTAATCTAAATAGTAAACTTTGGATTTTATGGCACAGTAATTTGAAAATTGAAATAATAAAAGATACTGAACAAATAGTACATTTCAAATTAGATAAGAGCACAAACCAAATAATCTCAGCAGTTTATGCAAAAAATGAAAAACAATCTAGGTTGGCTTTATGGGAAGAAATGAAAGATATAGCAAGTAGAAATATACCTTGGATTATAGGAGGCGATTTTAACATAATTAGAAGCCCTCAAGAAAAGAAGGGTGGAAAACCACCGGATAAGGTAGCCATGAAATAATTTAATGACACAATAGCCATTACTAATCTAATGGAAATTGATTTCACTGGTTCGAGATATACCTGGTGCAACAATTGGAAAAAAAGAGGAGTTATCTGGGCTCGACTGGATAGGATAATGTGTAACACAAAGTGGGTTACCTCACAAGGGATTACGGGGCTTAGACAGCTAAATAGAACTTGCTCCGACCATAGCCCCTTGCTTATCACGATTCAAAGTAACTAGGGTAATACATCTAATTTTAAATTTCAAAATATGTCGGTAAATCATGCGAGCTTTGCAGGACTTGTCAGAGAGTCTTGGAAAGAACCAGCAGAGGGTAAACTGATGCAAATTCTATCAATTAAACTGCTGAGGCTAAAAGCTTTTTTAAAAACATGGAATAAAGAGGTTTTTGGAAAATTAAACCAGGAGCTAAAAAAATTAGAAGAAAAAGTAGCCAAGCTGGAGGAAGATTTTGACTCCACGAATAACAATGAAACTCGGATAGAATTAAGTAAGGCTAAAGGAGAACTGAGATAGAAATTGCACATGGAAGAAATTTATTGGAAACAACGAGCAAAAATAAAATGGTTAAAAGATGGTGATCGCAATACTAAATTTTTTTATAATATGTCTAAAATAAAATCTCAAAAAAATAAAATTAAAGGACTAATAAATAAAGAAGGAAAATGGGTAGAAGATGAAAAGGAAATAGGTGCTCTCTTTAAAAATTTCTTTGAAAATCAACTATGTAGTCAGTAATGTAGGATAGATAATTCTCTAATGCAAGAGATTAGGGCGACCATTACGGAAGATCAAAACCAATTAATGGAATTGATCCCGGAAGAACTAGAATTCAAGGAAGCTGTCTTCAGTCTGGATAAAGATAGTGCTGCAGGACCAGATGGTTGGAATAATTATTTTTATCAGGTAAACTGGAATACGATTAAAACTGAGCTAGTCCCTGCAATTGCAAGTTTTTTTGTAGGTGCGGAAATCCCAAAATCATGGGCAAAATCTTTTATAGTACTAATTCCAAAAAAAGAATCACCACAGAAATGTGAGAATTATAGACCAATAAGTTTATGTAATGCTATGTATAAAATATTGGCCAAAATATTACAAAATAGGCTAAGCTTTATTTTACCTACAATAATATCTCAGGAACAAACGGGCTTTGTTAAAAATAGATTAATGATTGAAAATATAAAACTTGCATCAGAAATGATGAAATAAATATGAGGTAAATCTAGAGGAAAAAACTTAGTGGTCAATCTAGATCTATCGAAAGCCTTCGATAGAGTGGAATGGGATACCCTTTGCTTTGTGATAAGAAGATTCGACTTCTCTGAGCTGACCATAGATTTAATTTATAGATGTATATCAAGCACTTGGGTAAGAGTCCTGGTAAATAGTAAGTTAAGTGAGGAATTTAAACCAAATAAAAGCTTAAGGCAAGGGGATCCGTCATCCCCCTTTCTTTTTGATATCTATATAGAACTATTAATACGAAACTTGAATAAGAAAATATACGAAGGTAAAATAATGCCATTCAGACAACCAAGGAATACACCCAGAATTGGTTGTTTAGCTTACGCAGATGACTTTATAATATTTACTAATGCTAGCATAAAGTCTTTAATGAATCTTATGGAACTTCTTCAAATATTTGAAAAAGAGACAGGCCAAATGGTTAATAAAAGTAAATGTCAGTTTATGCTTGCAAAAAATGGAAAACTAAAGTTAGTAGATAAAATAAAAAATATTACAGGTTTTGCGGAAATTAAAGGGGCATTAATGTACCTAGGTTGTCCGATATATGAGGGGAGGTTGAAGGAAGAATATCTAACTTATCTTCAAGACAAACTAAGAAAGAAAATAGTAGGATGGAAAGAAGAGCTCCTGGGATTTGGGGGGAGGATTACGCTGCTTTCACATGTATTACAAAGCACACTCACACACATATTATCAGTGATACATCCCCCTAAAAAATTTATAAAAAAACTCGAATCAGAAATGGCTAACTTCTTATGGTGGAGACTTAAAGAAAGCGATAATCTATGGGCTAAATATATGCGGGTAAAATATTTAGATAATAAAAATAGGACTTCTAAGAAAGCTTCGAACAGTTGGAAGTCAATGAAAAAACAAAAAGAGATAGTAGACTCACACTCTATACTAAAGAAGAGTGGCTGGAAATGGACGTTAACACCACAAGGAAACTTTTCCCTCAAGTCGGCAAAAGATTTGGTCAAAAAGAAAAAACCAGTTTTCAAACTCTATTTAAATGGGTATGGCAAGAAAATATCCCGCAAAAATGCGCTCCTTCATATGGAAGGCATTAATGAACGCTATACCGGTAGATAGAAATGTACAAAAGAAAGGGATAAACATGGCTTCAAGATGCGAATGCTTTTCACAAGCGGTTGAAACAACTAATCATTTGCTTTCTAATGGACCCATTGCAGCAGAAATATGGAGAGAGATGGAAGGGGAAAAAAGAATATGTAAAATAGACGATCGATTAATAGATAAAGTTAAAAAATGGGAAAAAGTAAACATAAAAAGCCCTGCCAGGAAATGGCTTAATCAGAAACTGCCGCATCTAATTATTTGGTGCATTTGGAAATCTAGAAACAAAAACAAATTTGAAAATATAAGGATGAATTTAACAGAAATTATAAAAGATATTAGAAAGGAGATATGTAATATATCAATAATAAAACTGATACTAATACAGGAATTGAAACAAGAAAAGAAGCTTGAGAAAAAATGGGATCTCACATACAAAGTGTTAAAACAGCAATGGGCTAAATGTATACAGTGGAATGCTCCGCCGGTTGGCAAACTCTCACTTAATACAGATGGGAGCTTTAGCAGGGACACTGGAATAGCAGGAGGAGGTGGGGTTATAAGATATCATATAGGGACAGTACAAAGAGCATTCACCAGATCTAGTAGGGCATCCTCGGCTTTAGAATCAGAAATTAGAGCATTAAAATCAGGGTTAGAGATATGTAAGCAGCTAAACTTTAAAAACATTGAAGTTCAGGTAGACTCAAAATTACTAGTTGATACAGTAATCAATAAGAAAATATTATGGAGGTATGAAGAGGATCTAGAAGTTATTCTTAGTCTTTTGGACGAACTGAAGGCCTCAATAATACATATATATAGAGAAGCTAATAATCTAGCGGACAGTCTATCTAAAATAGGCACCACCAGAGTAGATAAAGATTACAATGAGAAATTCATGCCAAATAAACTAAAGGGAATAGTATGTTTAGATAAAATGGGTTTTCCTTATATTAGAACAAATAAACATACCACGAAGATATGACATAGTCTCATCTGTTTGCTGGATTGTGCGGGAATTCATCATTGCAGAGAATTTCTGTTTCACAATTAAATGGAATGGAAAAATGGAGATTGAGCCAAAATGGATATAAATATAGGAGATTTCATTGTAGGATATATTAATTCTGCATTTTGGCAGAATGGTGGATAGCTAAACGGTAAGGTTGTCAAAATAATATGTATGTAATTTAGAATTTCTGCATACTTAAAATATGTGCTAATTCTGCATTTCGGCAGAATTTGATAACCTCTTTAGAAAGGATGTATTTTGATTTTCCTTGCAGGACAATATGTATTCGGTCTTTTCCTTGTAGAATGTTAAAGGGGAGAATTCGCTAATTCTGTGGAGCTTGCCTTATGTTGTATAAGTTTAATCAAGAATAAGGGTAGTAGGGTGTTAAGTTCTGGTAGGCACGATCGTTGTTTTTTTGTTTTCTCTTTGGTTTTGTTATAGGATCGACAGTGAATACACGAGTAAGGTAGACGGCTGGAAGGAAGATTAGAGCCAGACGCACGGGGAAAAGGAGGGATAGAGGTCCGACCACAAGGGCAGCACTAAGCTGCTGCTAAAGAGCCTCCAGCAGTGACAATATCAAATAAAGAGCCTCTGCTGAGTACATATCATGGAAAACCTGTTGCTGTCTGTTGCGGCCAAAGCCTGTTGATGTCTGTTGCTGCCAAAGCACATGTAGATAGCTCCCTGTTGCTACCATGAGATCTCCTGCTGTTGAGACGAATTCCCGCTGGTGTGGAAAGACTTCCTGCTGTTCACGGTTATATAATAAGGAAGAATCATACAGAGAGTGGTTACTGCTTCAGCTAATCCTAAGAAAATGATAACTTCTCTGAATTATTGACTAGGGTATTGCTCTGTAAATAGTATGTCTTTTAAGTTTTCTGAAGCTGCAAAGGTATTCCTCCGCCTACAAGTGAGGGATATGTTTTCTTTAATATATGATAAAAGCCTTAAAAAAAAGAATGATAGATAGATAGATAGATTAAGAGATAGAAAGTTAGATTGATATATAGTTAGAGATATAGAATGACTAATAGACAGATGGACAAATTTATAGATAGTGAGATATACTAATAGACATATATATAGGTAGATAGATATATAGTTAGATAGATAGATAGACAATTTGATAGAAAGATAAATAGATAGATAAATAGATAGGCAGATAGATAGATAAATAGATACACATGATGATAGATATACAGTTAGACAAATTGCTAGATATATATATATATATATACAGATGGAAAGAAAGATAGATAGATAAATAGATAATATACAAATAGATAGATAGACAGATAAATATATTGGTAGATAAATAGATAAATAGATTGAAAGATATATAGATAGATAAATAGATAAACAAATAGACAAATAGAAAGATTGATAAATAGACAAATAGACAAATAGATAGACATATAGATAGATAAATAGTAGATATAAAGATAGACATAAAGATAGATAGTCCAATAGTCATAGTTGTCTAGATAGATTGATAGATAAATAGATAGAGAGATATTCATATATACAGATTAATAGACTGAGATATCGGTAGATAGATTGATAGATTGATTGATAGATTGATTGATAAATAGATTGACACATAGATATACAAAATGATAGAATGATAGATAGATTAGAAATATATACAGATAGATAGAGAGAGAGATATAGACAAGAAGAAAAATAGGAAAATAAACAATTAAACAATAAGACAAATAAACAAATAGATAGATATGTAGATAGAGAGATAGACAGATAAAAAGATTTATATTAAAATAGTTAGAAAAGATAGAGAAATAGAAAGATATACCGATATACTATTATATAATAAAAGAGATAGATGGGCAAATAGTCAGATAGATAGATAAACATATAGACAAATAGATATGAAGTTAGATAGATATATAAATAGATATATAAACATATAGATAGATAGCCAGATAGCTAGATAGACAAATAAACTAAAAAAGAAATATATAGATAGATAGATAGATAGAAAGACATACATATAGATAGACATACAGACAGATAGGTAGATATATAAATAGAGAGACAAATAGATAGATTGATGGAAAGAAATAAAGATACATAGATAGATTGATAGATAGATAGATAGAGAGTCAGATAGATAGATAGAAAAATAGATAGATAGACAACTAGATAAATAGACACAGACAATAGATATATGAACAATTTGACATATAATAGATAGATATATTGACAGATAGGTAAATAAAAAGATAGATATATACAATAATAGATAAACTGATAGAAAGATAGACAGATAGATAGTTAGTTAGATAGACTGATATAAATATTGATTGATTGAAAGATTAAGAAATAGAAGATAAATAGAGAAGACAAATATACAAAAAGAGATATAGATAGATATGCAGATAAATAAATTGATACATAGAAAGATAGATATAAACACGAATTGATTGATAAATAGATAGATAGATACACAAATAGAAAAATAGATAGATAAATAGATACATAGAGAAACACATAGAGAGATGAAGAGATAGATAGATAGAGATATAAAAAGATTGAGTAATAGAGAAATACTCTGATAGATAGATAAACAAATTGATAGGTAGACATATAGAAAGATAGATGGATATGAATATTTATAGATAAATAGATATATAAATAAAAAGATAAATAGATATATTCATAGATAAATATACAAATAGAATAATATACAAATAGCCAGATACATAAATATATTGATAAATACCTAGATAGATAGATAAATAGACATATATGCATATAGATAGATAGATAGATAGATAGATATATATATATATATATATAGATATATAGATATATATATATATATATAGACATATAGAATGATAAAGAGATAGATAGATAGATAGATAGATATATAAACTAAAAGACAAATAGATACAAAGATAGATAGCTAGATAGCTAGATATATAGATAAATTGATAGTTAGATATATAGATAGATAGATAGATATATAGAAAAGCAGACAGATATACAGATAGATTGCTAGATAGATATATTGCAAAAATTATAGATAAACAGACAAATAGAAAGATATATATACAGATTGACAGATGGATATATATTTAGATAGATAGATATATTGAAAGATAGATAAATAGAAAGAAAGACAATTATATAGTTTTATAGATAGATAGATATATAGATAGAAAGATAGATAGATAGATAGACATATAGAAAGTTAGATAATTATACAAATAAAAAGATAGATATATAGACCGATTCATAAATAGAAAGATACATAGATATATAGATAGATAGATAAATAAATTGATAGATAACTAGATAGATAGATAAATAGGCAAATAGATATAGAGTCAAATAAAAATATAGATAGACAAATAGACACATAAAAAAATTCACATATAGACTAATAGATAGATAGATATACAAAATAATAAAAAGATAAATGGATAGTTTGATTGATAGATAGACATGTAGACACATAGACAAATAGATAAATTGATAGATAAATAGATAGATATATAAACACATAGACATAATGATACATAGACTGATAGATAGATTCACATATAGACAAATATATTTATAGGCTAATAGGAAAGTAGACAAATAGATAATTAGATAAATAGACACATAGACACATAAACACATAGACAAATAGTCAGATAGATAGATAAATAAAGAAATAGACACATATTGAAATAGAAATATACACATATAGATAGATAAACACCTAGATATATAGATATATTGATAGATAAATAGATAGATAGATAGATATATTGATAGATAGTCAAATAGATAGATAGATAGATATATTGACAGATAGTCAAATAGATAGATAGATAGATAGATAGACATACAGATAGTTAGATAGATAATTAGATAGATAGATAGATAGATAGAAATATAGATAGATACAAAGATAAATATATATATGGAGGGCCAAATAGACAGATTAAAATATAAAAAGATAAATATATAGACATATAGACATATAGACATATAGATAGATAGACAGATATAGATTGATAAATAGATAGATAGATAGATATAGATTGATAAATAGATAGATTCACAAATAGAGAGTTTAGATATACAAATAAATAGATTTATAGATAGATAGATAGAAAAATAGATAGATACATAGATAGTCGGATAAGTAAATTGACACATAGACATATAGAGAAAGATAGATAGATAGATAGATAGATAAGTAAGTAGACAAATAGACAAATAGACATATGGATAGATGAACACTTAGATAGATTGACGGATAAATAGATAAAAATATTGACATATATATATATATATATATATAGATCGATAGATATACAAATAGATAGATAAATAGACAAGTAGACATATAGATAGATAGATACAAAGATGCATAGATAGACATATAGATTGATAAATAGATAGATAGATACATAGAATGATAAATATATAGATAGACAAATTAACAAATAGCATGATATACTAATAGACAGATATATAGATAGACATATATAGAGATATAAAGATATATAAATAGATAGATAGAAAAATAGATAGATTGATAGATAAATTGATAGAAAGATATATAGATAAATAGATATAGAGATAAATAGATATGCAGATATACAAATTGAAAGATTGGGAGATATATAGATTGATATATAAGTAGATATATAGATAGATTATTAGACAAATAAATTAAATGGTATATAAGTAGATTGACTTACAAATAGACATATAGATAGATAGATAGATAGACAAATAGATTAATAGAAAAATACTTAGATAAACATTTAGATATATAGACATATAGTAAGATAAGAATATAAGTTGATATATAGATAGATATATAGATATATCCACAAATAGATAGATAAATATATAGATAGCTAAATTTTTAGATAGATGATAAATAGATACATAGATATGGGGATAGACAAAATAACAAATCATAGATAGTTAAATAGATATACATATAGACAGCTTGACATAAAGAAAGAAAGATAGATAGATAGATAAATAGATAGATGGATCAATATACAAATAGACAAATAGATCGATAGATAGGGAGACAGATAGATATAAAAATAGATAGATAGACCAATAGATATATAGACTGATAGATAGATATATCAATAGACATATACATATAGATAGATTAAATGATAGATAGATAGATAGATAAACAGATAGATAGATTGATTGATAAACATATAGATAGATAAACAAATTGAAATATAGATAAAAAGATGAATAAATATATAGATAGATATATAGATAGACAGATCAATAGATAAACTGATAGATAGATAGATAGCCTAATTGACAGAAGTAAAGTTAAATAGTTAGATTGATAGAAAAATAGATTGACAGAGAGAAAGACACATCGATTATTAGTAAGTTAGTGAATTAAATAGATATACAGATAGATTATTAGTTAGTTAGTAAATTAGATAGATAGAAATATAAATAGATTTGATAGATTGAGATATTGATAGATTGAAAGATAGAAAAAAGATACATATATAAATAGATAATTATACAAATATAAAGTTATACAAATAGACAGATATATAGATAGAATGATAGATAAATTGATAGATATACTAATAAAAGGATAGACATATAGATAGTTAGACAAATATATATATATAGACATAGAGATAGATACATAGACTGTTAGATAAATATATAGATAGATAGATTGTTAGATAGGATGATAAACAAATAGATAGATAGACGGATAAACAGATACAAAGATAGATAGATAGATATATAAACATTTGGACATATAGATAAAAGATATATGGATAACCATATAGATAGATAGATAGACATATAGACAAATAGATAAACATACAAATAAATAGATATACATATTGATAGATGGATATATATATATATATATATATATATATATATATATATATATATATATAATTTAAAGATTTATGGATAGATAGATCAATAGAAAAACATTTAAATAGTTAGACTAATTGAAAAATAGATAGTAACAAAGATTAATATATAGACATATTGTCATATAAAGAAATAAATAGCTAGATAGATAGATAGGCATATAAATATATACACCGATAAATAGATAACAGATAGACATATATACAGATGGATAGATATATAGATAGATAGCAACTAAAATATATAGACAGATAGACTTATAGACAATTAGAACTATTAATAGATAGATTCATACACATTTAGACTGATAAACTCAAAGGTAGATAGAGATATAGAGACAGCCAAATATACAAATATATGGATAGATAGATAGAAAGTTAGAAAGATAAATAGAAATAAAAATAGATTGACTTGTTGACAGATAGAATGATAAATAGATAGATTGATTGATAGAAAGATATATAGATGGATAGATAGATAAACTTATATTTATATAGAAAAATAGATAGATAGAAACTTAAACATGTATATAGATAGTCAGATAAATGGACTAATAGATTGATAGAAAAAAAGATAGTTCTATAGTTAGATAGATATATAGATAGACAGATTGATAAAATTTACATATAAAAAGATACACAAATAGTTAGATAGATTGATAGAAAAATAAATAGATATATAGATAAACAGATAAATAAATAGGAAAATAGATAGATAGAAACAATGATCAATAAATAGATAGTTAGGAAAATATATCGATAGAAAGAATGATAGATAAATAGATACATAGATAGAACAATACAATGATAGATACTTAAATAAATAGATAGATTTGACTTATAAACTGATAGACTAATAGACTAATAGATATTTAGATAATTATACAGATAATCAAATATTTGGATACACAAATAGATAGTTAGACAGACAGATATATAGATAGATAGATATATAGACAGATTGATTGATTTATTAACATATAGAATTATAAACTAATAAATAAAAGATAGATAGTTAGACATATAGATAGATCAAAAGATAGATAGTTACATAGATAGATAGATTGACACATAAACAAATATACAATAAGATAAATAGATAGATAAACATATATATATATATATATATATATATATATATAGCTAGATAGTTAGTCATATAGATAGATAGATAGATAGATAGCTCAACATATAGATAGATAGATAGATAGATAGACAGATAGATAGATAGTTAGATAGTTAAATAGATTAATAGATACATAGTCATATTGATATATTGATAGGTAGATAGACAAATAGCCATTTGGAAGATAGGTAAATATATACATTGATATATAGATATACATATATAAATATATAGATATAGATACAAATATATAGATAAATTGATAGACATATAAATAATTAGATAAATAGACAAATAGATAGAGAAAAAGATAGATACATAAATATATAGATAAATAGATAATAGATAGATAGATAGACATATAGACAGATAGATAGATAGACTAAATAGATAGATATAGATAGACAGATAGATATATTGATAGACAAAAAGATAGATATAGAGATAGAAAGAAAGAAAGATAGAGAGATATATAGATAACTAGATTGTTTTATTGATTAATAGATAAACAAATAGATAGATAGGTAGGTAGAAAAATAGATATAAAGATAGATAGACAAAAAGTTAGATATATAGATAAATAGATATATAGAAAGATAGATAGAAAGATAAATAATAGATATATGGATAGATAGATATATAGATAGATTGATTGATTAATAAATAGATAGATATATTGATAGATAGATAGATAGGCAGATAGACAAACATACAAACATACAGATAGAAAACTAGATTGATAGCTATAAAAAAAGATAGATTGATAGACTAATAGACATTTATAGAGATAGTTAGCTAGTTAGTTTGATAGACATATAGATAGATAGATAGAAATCTAGAGACATAGACATATATACAAATATATAGATATATAGAAAGATAGATAGATATATAGAAACATAGACATAAAGATACATATAATGATAAATAGATTCACAGATAGAGAAAAATACTTATAGACTAATATACTAATAGACAAATAGATGAATAGATGAATAGATAATTAGATAATTAGATAGAGAGACATATAGACAAATAGTCATATATATATATATATACACGGAGAAATAGATAAATAGACAAATAGATAGATAGACAGCTAGATATATAGACAGGTAGATATATACATAGATAGATAGACATATAGATAGATATGTAGATAGACAGACAGATTGATTGATTGATAAAAAGACAGATAGATAGATATACAGATAGACAGATAAATAGATAGATAGTTAAAAAGATATGTAGATAGATAATATAGATATATATATATATATATAAATTATTGGATATATAGATATAAAGATAGACAGAAATATGGCTCGGAAAATATATAGATAAAAAGATAGAAAGATAGACAAAAAGATAGATTCATATATTAATAGATATAAAGCTCTATAGATTGATAAATAGATAGATAGATAAAAAGATAGATAGATAGAGAGATTTTCAGATAGCCAGATAGACACATAGATATATAGATAGACAAATAGACAAATACACATACGGATAGATATGTACTTAGATAGATAGCTAGATAGATAATCAAATAGACATATAGACAGATAGGTCGACATATAAAAAGATAGATAGATAAAAAGATACATAGACAGACATATAGATAGATAGACAGACAGACACATAGATAGATAGATTGATTGATTGACAAATTGATAGATACCTAGATATACTAATAGATAGATATACAAATAAACAAATAGGCATATACATAGATAAAAATAAATATAGATAGATAGATTTGACAAATCAAAAGTTAGATAGATAAATAGATAGATAAATAGATAGATAGATAAATAGATAAAGAGATAGATATATAGATATGCAAATTGATAGATTTGAGATATAAAGATAGATAAATAGATAGATAGATAGAAAAATAGATAGTTAGGTAGATAGATTAAATATAGATAGAAAGATAGTTAAATAGTCAGATAGATAGATAGATAAATAGTCAAATAGATTAATACATAGATAACCAATTAGACATATAGATAGATTGACAGATTACCAGATAAAAATATAAGTAGATATATAGATATATATACAGATATATAGATATAGATAAATACATAAATAGATAGATAAATAGATAGATAGCTAAGTATTTAGTTAGAAGTAAATTGATAGATAGATAGATAGATATATGTGGGTATAGATAGATAAACAAATCATAGATACATAGATAGATAGACATATAGAGAGATATACATAAATATAGATAGAAAGAGAAATAGAAAGAAATAAAGATAGCTAGATTGATAGATTGACTGATAGATAGACTGATAGATAGATAGATTTAAAGATATTAAGATATATAAATAGACAAATACATAGGTAGGAAGAGAGATAGATATATAGATAGATAGATATATAGATAGAATGATAGATAGATATATCGATCGATAGATAGATAGGTAAACACATTGAAACAGAGAGAGATCGACAAATAGACATATAAATAGAAAGGTAGATACACTAATTATTAGATAGACAGAAAAATAAACATATGATAGATAGATAGATTGATTGATTGACCAATATATAGATATATAAATAGAAACATTTAAACTTATTTCCATAAATAGATAAACTAATAGACAATTAGAAAGATAGACTAAAAGGAAATTATATAATTTGATAAATAGATGGATAGATAAATAGATAGATAGACAATTAGATAGTTACACTATTATATAGATATACTAATAAACATAGACATATAGATAGATTAATAAATTGATAGATAGATAGATAGACAAATAGAAAGATGGAAAGATAGATAGATATATAGATGGATAGATTGATAGTAGACATATAGGTAGATTGATAGATTATAAAGATAGACATATAAATACATAAACAAATAGTTAGATAGATACATAGATGAATAAATAGGTAGATAGACATACATATAGACATATTGATAGATTATAAGATAGATAAATAGACAGATAGATAGATAGACTATTAGACAAACAAAAAGTTAAATAATTAAACAGATAGAGAAAATTGACAGATACACAGATGATAAATAGATTGTTAATTAGTTAGTGAATTAGATAGATAGAAAGATAAATACATAGATTGATTGATATATAAAAAATTAGATACATAGATAGTTAGATAGATAGACAAATAGAAAGTTAAACAAATAGATAGATATAGATAAAAAGATAGACAAATAGATAGATATCCAGATAAAGAAATAGACATATATATAGTTAGACAAATATATAGATAGATAAATAGACAGATAGATGGATAAATATATAGACTTATATTCTAATAGACTAATAAAAGATAGATGCATAGATAGATAAATAGAGTGATAAATAGATAGGTATATATATATATATATATATAGGTAGACAAATAGATTTATAAATAGATAGACATATAGATAGATAGATAGACACATAGATAGATAGATAAATAGACATGCAGACAAATAGATAGATAAATAAATGCACAGATAGATAGATAGATAGATAAACATATATATAAATAGATAGATTTATAGATAGATAAATAGATAGATAGACATACAAATATATAAATAGACATATTTATAGATGGATATATATATAGACTGATTTATTCATAGAAATATTGATAAAAAAATAGTTAAATAGTTTTACAGATAGATAGATAAATAGTTATATAGATTTATTGATTAACATATAGACCTATAGAGAAATAGATAGTTAGATAGATAGACATATAGATAGATAAACTGATAGATAGATAATAGATTGAAAGATAGACAAATAGATAGACACATAGATATTCAGATAGATTGACAATAGATAGATAGATATAAAGACAAATAGATAGACAATTAGATATATTGATAGAGAGATACATAGACTTATATACAAATAAACTAAAAGGTATACATAGACTCTATATGAGATAAATAGATAGATAGATAGATAGACAAATAGACATATAAAAAAATATAGAAATACCTATAGAAAGATAGACAAATAGTTTGATAGACTGATGGACAAATAATTATATAAATAGATAAACATATAGAGTGATAAAAAAATAAATAAATAGAAAGAAAGAAAGATAGATAGATATATACACATGTAGAAAAATAGAATGATAAATAAATACATAAATAGATATATTGGCTTATAAATTGATAGACTGATACACTAATAGATATTTGGATAGTTAGATAGTAAATATATATATCATTATACAAATCAACAATTAGACTGATAGATAGAAGATATATATATATATATATATATTAATTGACTTATAGACTGATAGAGTAAAATACAAAAAAGATAGATAGTTAGACAGATAGATTGAAAGATAGATAGTTATATAGATAGATAGATTGACACAGATAAATATATAAATAGATAGATAGATACACACACACACACATATATAGTGGAACCTCTCTAAATTAATATGATCCGTAGCACAAAAAATTATTAATTAATGGAAGTTATTAATTTATATAATCTTCATCTAAAAAAATCAGAAAATATATCAAAGATATTGCATGATTAATCCATGTAAGCCTCAATAAATTCAATGTCAATTTCCAAAGTTAAAAGTTGTGCTTAAATTAATCAACTTATATTATGGAATATGAATGGTCATGACCATGTTTGCAAGAAAGTTTTCCAGGTGTGGAATATCAAAAGTTCCTCACTTGAATTATAAAGGCTAATGCATACAGTAGTTGAGTTATAGTTTGCCCTTTTTTTATTTCTTTTTTCTTCCAAAATGAAGCCTTCATCTTCTCTAAGTAATGATCAAAAGCTTAAAATTTGTCATCATAAAGAAGCAAATTCATCCATCAAACAATCAGCTCTTGCAAATAGGGCAATGCAAGAATTCAAGCTTTCAAAAGTCCCAACACATGGAACCATCAGCAACATCCTTGATAAGCGTCAACAATATGAAAGCATGGACTCAACTGAACTTACATCTAAGCGTCAAAAAGATGTGAAGCATCCTGAACTTGATAATGTTTTAGCAAATTGGGGTTTACAATGCCAAGGATGTCGTGTGGCATTATCAGGTGATTTAATCAAGGAAATGGCTCGTCGATTTGCTAGACAACTTGAACTTGGATAGAGAACACCAGAATTTTCAAATGGATGGCTTGCAAAGTTCAATATTCGCCATGGATTCAAAGCTCAAAAATCATATGGAGAAAGTGGCTCTGCTGATTTAGATGCAATTGACAGAAATATGCCAACAATAAAAGAAAAACTTCAAAGCTATTCACTTCAAGACATATACAACATCAATGAAACAGAACTCTTTTATCACATGGCTCCTGATCGAACAATTGCACGACGTCAAATTGAAGGTTCTAAGAAGGATAAAACACGTTTAACTTTTTTCTTTGCTGCAAATGCAGATGGGTCTCACAAAATGGAACCTCTCATCATTGGTCATGCACAAAGGTCACGTGCTTTTAATGTAAAAAGTGGAGAGCAATTGGGTTTCTATTATCACAGCAATGCAAAGCATGTATGACTGGACTCATTTTCAGGGAATGGCTACAGAAGATGGATCAACAAATACAAGATGCTAATAGAAAATTCCTAATTTTGTTAGATAATTCTCCTTCACATGTAGTGAGAGATTTGCCTCTTACAAATGTTCAAGTTTTTTTTTCCAGCTAATACAACTTCTAAAATTCAACCAATGGATGTTGGAATAATAGCAGCATTCAAGAGGCGATATAGGCATTTTCAACTCCAAGATTTAATTGATAGAGATGAACAACAAAAGGGAGACATCTATAAGGTTGATCAATTAATAGCCATGAAATGGGCTAAGGCAGCATGGAATGACATTTCTAGCAAGACAATAGCCAATTGCTTTAAGCATACAGGTCTCTTTGAAAGAGAAACTCAAAAAAATGAAGTTGGTTCGAAAGAACAATATATAGAAAATGAACTTAAGATGTCATTAATCAACTACCAATTAGTCGCCCAATGTTTGTTTACGAGCTTATAAATCCCAAGGAAGAGCAACAAGTTGCCCATGAGGAAATTTTAGATGAAGATTTAATAAAACTTTCGTCGTCTCAAGATCAAGAAGAAGAGGAAGATGGTGAAGTTATGGATAAAATCTTCCCATGTCAACAAAAGAAAAATTAAATTTTATTCATTCTTGTATTTCATTTCTTTATCTTTCAAATCCAAATCATGTTATAGCTCATAAGGTACTTAGAAACATACAATTTGAGATACAGACTATTGAAAAAAAACAAACTACTTTAGATAGGTATTTTGAAAGGAATATTAATATTACGAAGCAATATATTTTATCTATGATGTATAGTATTTTTAGATTTATAAGGAATATTGATTCTATAAATTAATATTTTTACATAGGGTGTTTTCTATTTTGCATTAAATAATAGATAGTAGAATTATTAAATTATACACATTCCATGGAGTCGGTGGATTAATTTTTTATTAAATAATGGAGGTTATTAATTTATAGAATATCAATTTAGGGAGGTTCTACTATATATATATATTAATTGACTTATAGACATGATAGAGTAAAATACAAAAAAGATAGATAGTTAGACAGATAGATAGATTGAAAGATAGATAGTTATATAGATAGATAGATTGACATAGATCAATATATAAATAGATAGATATTTAGATAGATAAAGACACTATATATATATATATGTAGATAGACATATAGACAAATTGATCTACATAAAGACACATAGACAGATAGACACACATACAGACAGACAGATAGATAGATAGATAGAGTGACAAATTGATAAACAGAAAGTTTGATAGATAAATACACAGATAAATTAAAAAATAAAAAGAAATATAGAAAGAAAGAAAGTAAGATAGATAGATAAAAAGAAAGATTGATAGATAGATTAATAGACACATAGATCTACAAATATATAAATGGGTTGATAAAAAAATGTTAGATAGATTGATAGACAGATTGATAGAATGATTTTTAGACAAATTGATAGAATGTTTGATAAAAAATTGATATATAGATAGATTAATTTATCGATAGATATATTATTATATAGATATATAGATAAATGAATAGATAAACACAAACATATATAGGTAGATAGATAGATAAATAGATTGAGAAATAGATAGACAGATAGATAAATAAATAGAAAGATAGATTGATTGATTGATAGATAGATAGACAAATCAATATAAAGATAGATAGATAATAATATAAATATTTAGATAGACAAAATGAAAGATAGATAAATAAATAAAGAGTTGATATACAAATAGATAGTAGATAGATAGAAAATAGTTAGATATATAGATATATAAATAGGTTGATAAATAAGTAAATAGATAGTCAATTAGATAGATAGACAGATAGATAAATAAATAAATAGATAAAGATATTTATAGATAGATAGATATATCAATAGACAGATAAATAGGTAGAAAGATAGCCGGACAAATATATAGATATATAAACAGATAGATAAACATATAGATATATATATATATATATATAGAAAGATAGATAGACACGTAGATAGACATAAAGATACAACGATAGATAAAGAGATAGATAGAGAGATAATTGACAGTTAGATTGACATATAGAAAGATATAGAGATTGATAGTCAAATTGATAGAAAAATAGAATGATATAAAGACTAACATATTGACAAACCTATAGATTGATAGACAGAAAGATAGATAAATTAACAAATAGATACAAAGATAGAAAGAAATATAGATAGATAGATAGATAAATAGAAAGATTGATAGATAGATAGATAGTTATATATATTGATAGATAGATAGATAGATGGATTGATAGAAATATTTATAGTTGGGTTGATAGAAAGATTTATAGATAGATTTATAGACAAATTGATAGTCCATTTTATAGGAAAATCAATAGATAGATGGATAGATTGATAGATTATTAGATAGATAGATAGATGAATAGATTGTCAGACACATTGATAGGTAGATAGACAGATATATAGATGTAGAAATAGATAGATAATAGATATACAAATAGAAAGTTAGATAGATGAAAATATAGATAGACATATAGGTAGACAAATAGATAGAAAGATAGATAGATAGAAATATAGATAGATAGATAAACATAATGATAGATTATTAGATAAATAGATATTTTGATATAAATATAGATTGATAAATAAATAAACAGATAGATAGATAAATAGATATATAGTTAGATAGATAGATACACAAATAGATAGATAGATATAAAGATAAAAGATATATAGACAGATAGACTACATATAGATAGATAGACATATAGATCAGATAAATAGATATACAGATCAATACATAGATATATAGGCAGAAATATAGACAGACAAAAATATAAATAGATAGATAGATAGATAAAGTAATATTTAGACATATAGAAAGTTAGAAAGATAGATATACAGATATCTATCTGTGTAAAGATAGATAGTAAGATAGATAGAAAGATAGATAGAAAATAGATAAACATGTAGATAGACATACAAATATAGTGATAGATAAACAAACGGATCTATAGATAAATTACCATAAAGATAGATAGATAGAGAGATAGACAAATAGATAGAAAAATACATAGATAGAAAGACTGACAAATCAATAGATAGATAAATTGATAAACATACATACATATAAATTGACAAACAAATAGAAAGATTGAAATAAAGATAGATAAAATTATAGATAAATAGAATATTGATAAATAGAATGATACATAGATAGATTGACAGATAGACAGATGGATTGATAGAAAGATGGATATATAACTAATAGATAGATTGATAGATAGATTGATAGGAAGATTAAAAGATAAATTTATAGATAGTTTGATAAAAAATTGATAGTTAGATAGATAGAATGATCGATCAAAAGATAATTTGATTTATAGATAGACTAAAAGATTATTAGATACATAGATTGGTATATAGATGATAGATAAACAAATAGAAAGATAAAAATAAAGAAAGATAGATAGAGAGATAGATAGACAAATATATAGAATGAAAAATAGTTAGAAATATAGGCAGATTGTTAGATAGACACATAGATAAATTGATAGATAAAAAGATAGATTGATAGATATATAGATAAATATATAAACATATAAATAGACAGATAGATAGACATAATGATAGATACATAAATAGATAGATCGATATATATATATATATAAGAAGATAGAAGACAGATAGATAAGCAACTAGATAGAAGACATATAGTTAAATACATAGGTAGATAGATAGATAGTTAGTTAGTTAGTTAGACATATATATAGATAGCTAGATGGATAGTAGTTAGACAAATAGATAGATAGTTATATATATAGATACATAGACAAATAGATAGAGAGATAGATAGATAGTTATAAATATAGACCGATACATAGATAAAAGATAGATAGATAGACAAAAATATAGATATATAGATAGATATAGTTGACTAATAGATAGACACATAGATAGACATTTAGATAGATAGATAAATAGATAGATACATTGACAGACAGATAGATAAATAGATAGATAGAACGATAGATTATATTATATTTATATATATATATAGTATGTATGTATGTATGTATATAGATAGATAGATATTAAATAGATAGACAGACATATAGTTAGATAGATAGATTGATAAATAGATAGATAGATAACAGATAAATAGATAGATTTACAGACAAATAGATAGATAGACATATAGTTATATAGATAGATACACAGTTTAATGTACGTATATATATAGATAGAAAGATAGAAAGATAGAAACATAAAAGATAGACAGACAGACAGATGGATGGATAAAAATATTGATAGATATATAGATAGATAGACAAAAAGATACATAGTCAGACAGATAATTAGATATCTAGACAAATACATAAATACATAGAATAGATCGTAGATAGATAGATAAAATATGATAGATAAAGTGATAGATAGATAGATAGACATATAGATTAAAAGATAGATAGACAGATAAATAGATAGATAGATATACAAATAGATAGAAAAACATATGAATAGATAGTTAGATAGAACGATAGGTAGGTAGGTAAATAGATAGATAGATAATAATAGATAGAAATACACACAGACAAATAGATAAAAGAATGAAAGTTAGAGAGGACAAATAGATTGATAGACAGACATAGCTAAATTGGAGCACAAATGGAAAGAAAGATAGATATAGATAGACAGATAAATAGCCTGATGATATGTACATTTATAGATAGATAGATAGACAGATAAATAGTTAGATATATAGATAAATAACATATTGTTATAAAGATAGATAGATAGATACATAAAAAATTGATTAATATATAGAAAGACTGATATTTAGACAATATATAGATAGTTAGATAGACGGATAGATTGACACATAGATTAGATTGATAGATATTTTGATAGACAAATTGATAGTTATATAGATAAATAGATTGAAATTTATATTTATAGAGATAAATGATAGACAAATAGATAAACAGATAGATAGAATGATTCTTAGACAGATTAATGACAAATAAATATATAGATAGATAGACAGACAGATAGACAGATAGAAATATACATAGATCGATAGATAAATAGACAAATTATAGATAGGACAGTGTCACATCCCACTTTGTTTAGGATGTGACTGGCACTCTGGAATAGGTAGGCTTAAGGACATCCAAAACCCATAGCAAGCCTAATTCCCATAATATCTACCAAAAAGTTCAGCATGACCTATTCATTTCTATAACAAAAGTCTAAATTTTATTATCCGCAATACACTCTAAAATCTACTAACCAGTTAACTCAAACTCTCACATCATGATATCATCTCAAATAACATGCACCATAGACCCTCGTCGTCATCTCATTTCAAATTAGCAAAATTAAAATCATTCTTAACTTAGCATAATATCGACCTCCATTGGTCATCTCATTTCAATACAGTAAAATAAAAATAATTTCAAATTCAAATCCTATTGACCTCCAATGTCTCCACTAACAAAAATGACTTCAATGGTCTCATCAAAATATCAAATAGATTTCACTCAAAAGTAAAATCTATCCCATTCTACTTTTCAAAATTTATCGATTTAACCCAAATAATTAACACAATATCTAAGATAATTCACCATGGAGCCTTTTAGAAACTTAGACTCTTATTCTCCAAATAAACAAAATAATAATTCATCACTTTTTTTCAAATTAAATACAATTGGTGAATAAATGCCCGGTTTCTCCTTTCTCTGTCTACCCTAAAAAAGAGTAAGTCATCGAGGGCGAGATAACACAGTGAATAAAAATATATCACCATATTTGTGAGGCTAGGCACTCAGGCTAACTCACAAGGATGGTTTTGCTCAATCAATCAATCACCATACATAGGTTATGCAACAAATATCGGCAATATGAATATTAATATAAAATGAGATTAGAGGTTTGAAACACAGAAATAAGGTTTATATTTAGGAATCCGTATATTCCAAACAAAGATCAATAGAATGGGTTGGGTTCTACTCCTAGAGTTTTACCACCTATCTAGGAAGACACTGGTTTTTCCCACACTAGAGGGTACTATGTGCACATAGCTAATGACCTCCCCATCAGTTAGGCTTTCTATGATTCATACCATCAAATGACATTAATACTACCAGTTATAGCTGACTGTACTCGGCATGAGACAAAATGGCAATATCAAAGAATATAGCTGATCGTACTCATCGACAAATAATCATAAGGACTGTTTGATAGATATATACATACATAGATTGATAGATAGAAAATAGAAAGATAAATAAATAGTTAGATAGATAGATAAATAGATAAATTGATAGATAGATAAACATATTGGTAGATATACAAGTAGACAAATAGACAAATAGATAGATAGACATATACATAAATAAATAAAGATATAGATAGATAGATATATATATATATATATATATATATATATAGAATGATTGATAGACATAAAGATAGATAGACAATATATAGATTGGTAGATAGATAGATAAACAAATAGAACATAAAAAGATATACAGATTAGATAATATATAGATATATAGACGATAGATTATTATATTATATATAAGACAGAGTGACAAATAGACATATATGTAGATAGAGATAGACAAAGATATATATACAAATAAAAAGAAAATTAGATAGTTAAAGAGAAGATAGATATACAAATATAGAGATATTCATATAGATAGAGAGATAGATTGATAAAGGGATGAAATATAGATTGACATATAGACATATAGATAGATAGATAAAATATACAGATAGAAAAATATATAAAATAATAGATAGATATATGGACAGAATGACAGATAGATAGATAAATCAAAATAGATTGATAGATAGACAAATAGATCGATTTAAAAATAGACAAATAAACAAATAGTTAGATAGACAGAAAGAAAGAAAGATAAATAGAAAAGGTAGATTGATAGATAGAAAGATATAGAGAAAGATAGATATATAGATTTAGAAAGACAGATAGATAGATAGATAGATAGATAGACATATAAATAGATAGATTGATAGATAGATAGACATATAGATAGATAGATAGATAGATAGACAGATAGAAAGATAGTCAAATAGATAAATAGATAATAGAATATATATATATATATATATATATAATATATAATATTAGACAGATATATGTATATATACTAATTGAAAGATAGATAGATAGGCAGATCGATAGATTGATAGATCAATTTATAGACTGATTGATAGAAAGTAGTTAAATAGTGATATAGAAAGAAAGATAAATATAGAGATAGATAAATGGATGGGATAGGCACATAAACTTATAGACTGATAGACTAATATACAGTATAAAGAGACTGACAATAGATAGATAGATAGATTGATAGATAGATGATAGATAGATAGATGATAGACTTATAGAAGAGAGATTAATTGATTAATAGATAGACAAAAGATAGATTGACATATAGATAGCCAAATATATAGATAATAGATAGATAGACAAAAAAACAAATAGATAGATATATAGATAAATTGGCAAATAGATAAATAGGTAAGCAGATAGAAGATAGATAAATTGATAGATAGACTAATAGATAGACATATAAAGATATAGATAGATAGCCATAGTAAAGATAGACTAATAGAAAAATAGGACAAATAGATAGAAAGCCATATAGGCAAATAGATAGATAGATAGATAGATAGATACACAAATAGATAGATAGAATGATAATAGATAGATTGATAGATAAAAAAATAAAGTGATGGATATAGATATATATATATGTCTGTGTGTGTGCGTGTGGGTGTGGTGGGGGTGGTGTGGTGTGTGGTGTGTGTGTGTTTTATAAATAGATTGATTGAATGACTAATAGATAGATAGAAAGATATAGTATATAGTTACAAATTATAGAAAAAGATAGGCAAATAGAATATAGAAAATAGGACACAGAAAATACAAAGATAGGCAAATAAATAGATAGGTAGATAACTATACTTAGATAGATAGATAGATTAAAATATACAGAAAGATAGATAGACAAATAATAAAATAGGCAAATCGATAGATAGAATTTATACACAGAGACACATAAATAGATAATCAGATAGATAGATAAATAAATTGATAAATAAAAAGTGATATAGATAAACAAATAGAAATTATACATAGATAGACTAATACATATAGACATATAAACATATAGATAGATAGACTAATAACCATATAGACATAAAATATATAAATATAGATAGAGATATAAACATATATTTAGATTAGATAGATCGACATATAAATCTATATACATATAAAAAGATACGTAGATAGATAGATAGCAGATAGATATTAGATAGATAGATAGGACATAAAGATAAAAATATATGAGAAAGAAATAGATTTACAAAAAGACACATAAACACATTAACACATTAACAAAAAGACAGATAGACAGATATACAGAAAGATGCATAGATAGATAGACAGATAGCATGTAGATTGATAGAAATATATCTTATAGATAGATATATAGATAGACAGATATATTGGTAGACAAGTAGTCAGTTAGAAAAATAGATAGGAAAGAAAGATAAATAGAAAGATAGATACAAAGATGACAAATAGGCTGATTTATAGATAGTTAGATTGAGAGATAAACTGATAGATAGACATATACATTGATAAAGAGAGATAAATAGATAGACATATAGTCAAATAGATAGATATATAGGCTAATAGAAAAATAGATAACTAATAGAGAAATAGATAATTAACGATATATAGATAGAAACTTAGATAGATAGATAGATAGAGATAGAAAGATAGATATAGAGAAAAGTAAATAGATATATATATAAAGAAAAATATATATAAAGATAAACAAATATATAGATATAATCATAAATAGATATATAAATACAAAATAGATTTACAGAATGACAAATAGTTAGAGAGAAAATAGAAAAATGATAAATAGACAAATAGATAGATAGATATATATAGATATATATATATATATATATATATATATATATATATATATATATATATATATATATTTAGATCGGCAGTTAGGTAGATAAATAGATAGGTGGATAGACAGTTTAAAAGATTAATAGTTTGATAAATAGAAAGATTGATAGATTCACGAATGATAGATTGAAAGATTTATAGATGATAGAAAAACAAATAGACAAATAGATAGATAGATAGATAGATAAATAGATAGTTAGACAGATAAAAATAGATAAATAGACAAATAAATAGATAGACCAAAATATAGATAGATAGATAGACTATAGATATATGATAGATAGACTTATAGACAAAAAAATAGTTAGATAGATAGACAAATAGACTAATTATATATAGATAAATAGAAAGATAAATAGATAGATATAGAGATTGATTGATAAACTAATAGATAGAAAAATAGTTAAATAGATAGATAGATATAGGACATATAAATAAATATACTGATAGGACATATACATATAAATAATGGATAGACACATAAACTTATTAACTTATAAAACTAATAAAACATATAGATAGATAGATTAATATATAGGTAGAAAGATTGAAAGATTGGAAGATAGGTAGATAGACAAATTGATAGATATATAGATTAATTACATATAGGAAAATAGACAGATAGATAAATAGATAATAGACATATAGAAAGATAGAAAGACAGAAAGATAGAAAGACAGATATACAAATAGATAGATAGATAGATAAATAGACAAATACATATAAAAAGAATTAGATAGATAGACAGATAGAAAAAAAAGTCAGAGTGATAGTTAGAGAGTTACAAAGATAGATAAATAGATAGATATATAGACATATAGACAAATAAAAAGATAGATATATTGACAAACAGATAGATAGATAGATATATAAAGTTATAGACTTATAGACTCATATATGAATAGTGAGATAGGGAATTAGATAGATAGACATATAGACATATAGATAGAAAGAAAGACATATAGATAGAAAAAAATATAGATAGATAGATGGAATGATATATATATATATATAGATTGATAGATAGATTATTAGATAAAAATACAATTAGACAGTTATGTAGATAGATAGATAAATAGATAGACACAAAAAATATAAACACATATAAAAATAGATAGACAGTTATACAAATAGACATATAGATATATAGACAAATAGACACATAATCTGATAGACAAATAGATAGGCAGATAAATAGATAGAAAAATAAACAAATATATAGAAAAATAAATAGACATATAAATATATAGATAGAAAAATAGATAGATAGACACATAGACTAATAGACTAATAGACTAAAAGATAGATTAACACATACACTGATAGACTAAAAGTTAGAAAAAGATTGAGAGATAGTCAAATAGATAGATAAATAGATAGATAGATACTCAGCCAAATAGATAGAAAGATAGAAAGATAGATAGAAAGATAGATAGTTAGATAGATAGATAGACAGATACATAGATAGGCAGATAAACATATAGAAAGATAGAAAAATAAATACATCTGATATATAGATAGAAAGTTAAAAAGATAGATAAATTGATAAATAAAAAAATACATAGGCAGATAGATTGATAGAAAGATAGGCAAATAGACAAATATCTAAATTGATAGACAAATAAGCAAATAGATATTTAGATAGATAAATTGATACATTCATTGAATGGCAGATAGATAGATAAATAGAATGGCATAAGATAGATTAAAAGATAGAGAGATAGATAAAAAGATAGATATATAGTTAGAGTTATAAGATGACTAATAGACAAATAGACAAATTGATAGATAGAGAGATAGATAGACATTTTATAGATAGATTGAAATATAGTTAGATAGATATATAGATAAAAAGATAAATAGAAATACACATAGAAAGATAGACAGACATATAGAAAGATAGATAGATATTTTTATAGATAGACATAAAGATAGATAGATAGATAGATAGAAACATGGATAATCAAATATATAGATAAATATTTAGACAGACAGATATTTAGATAGATAGATAAATAGATAGATAGATAGACAGATAGAAAGATAAATAAATACACTAAATGACAGAGATACATATAGAAAGATTGCTAGATATATATAGATAGATATAAACAAATAGATATATACATAGATAGAAAGATAGATAGAAAATATATATATATAGTTAGAGTTATAGAATGACTAATACACAAAATTATAAATTGATATATAGGGATATAGATAGATAGACATATATATTGAAAGATTGAAATATAGTTTGATAGATAGAAAGGAATATAGATAAAGTGATAAATAAAAATACACATATAAAGATAGATAGATAGACATATAGAAAGATAGATAGACATCTTTCTTTATATAATTCAATCTATTTAACTATCTATTTCTCTATATGTCTATATGTCTACTTATCAATATATGTAACAATCTATCTATCTATTTAATTGTTTAACTATTTTGTGTCAATATGTCTACTAATAAATCGATCGATATATATATATATCCATCTATCAATATTTATATCTATCAATTTGTATGCCTATCTGCCTTTTTGTCTATCTGTTTTATGTCTATCTATCTAATTATATGTCTAAATCTATCTATCTATCTATCTATCTATGTATCTGTCTATCTGTTTATCTATCTTTTAGTCTATCTATTTATCTATTAATCTATCTATATATTTGTTGATCTATCTTTCTGTCAAAATGTCCATTTTTTATTTACCTATCTATCTTTCTATTAGTCTACAATGTATATTTCTATGTGTCTATCCATCAATATGTCTATATATATATAATATATATATATATATATATGTCTATCTATATATTTGTTTAACTATCTATATTTCTCTCTTTATCTATATATTTATCTAGTTGTCTATCTATCTAACTACCTATCTATCAGTCTATATGTCTATCTCTCAAGCTATCTATTAGTTTTTCAATATATCTATTTATCTGTTTATCTGTCAATTTGTATGTTTGTCTATTTGTCTTCTATTTATCTGTCTAGCTATCTATATGTCTATCTATCTATCATTCTCTTTGTATATCTATCTATATAATTATTTTTTTTTTATCTAAATGTCTATATGTGTATATATGTATCTATGTTACTATATAACTATCTATCTTTCTATCTATCTGTCTAACTATCTAACTATCTTTCTTTATATCTTGTTATCTATCTATCAATCTGTCTATTTTGTTAAACAATCTAACTACATTATAGTCTGTCTTTTGATTTGTTTATCTGTCTATCTTATCTATCTATGTATCTATCAATTTGTCTATTTATCTTTTTTCTATCTATCTTTGTGTCTATGTATCTATATGTCTATATATTTATATGTATCTCTATCTATTGACTATCTTTCTATCTAGCTTTCTATCTATCTATCTGTCTATCTTTTAATATGTCTTTTTTTCTATCTATCTATCTATCTATTTATCTAACTATCTTACTATCTACTATCTATCTATCATGTCTATCTATCTAGCTATCTATCTATCTATCTGTCTAACTATCTAACTTTCTTTTAATCTATCAGTCTATTTATCTATTTGTCTATCAAACTATTTATCTAACTATCTCTGTGCTTATATATCTATCTATCTGACTATCTATCTATCTATCTATCTTCTATCTTTCTATATTTCTATATAACTATCTAACTCTCTAATTATCTATCTAACTATCAACTATCTATGTATCTATCTATCTACTATCTACCTCTATCTATCTATCTATCTTTCTTTCTTTCTAACTATCTAACTTTCTTTCAGTCTATTGGTCTATTAGTCTATGTGTCTATTTGTATATCTAACTATTTGTATATCTCTCTTTATTCTTTTCTATCTATATATCTATCTACCAATCTGCTTATCTGTCTTTCTATCTATCTTTTTATTTGTCTATATATCTATCTATCTATCTATCTATCTATCTTAAATCTATTTATTTTATTATCTATCAATTAATCAATCTATTTGTCTATATGTCTTTCTATCTCTTTCTCTCTCAATCTCTCTATTTTTGATCTGTCTATCCATATATTTCACTATCTTCTATCAATCTAATTTCTATCTATTTATATATCTATATGTTCATTTATCTATCTATCTATCTATAATACTATCTCTCTATATATCTTGCTATCTTTCTTTCTTTATGTCTATCTACCTTTATATCTATATATCTATCTATATGTATATCTATCTATCAATCTATATACATATATATCTATCTTTCTTTCTAAGTCTCTATGTATATCTATTTATTTGTCTATATGCCTTTCTATATATGTGTCTATATGTATATCTATCTATGCATATATCTATTTATCTCTCTATTTGTAGATATATTTATCTATGTATATATTTTTTACTGTGCTTTCTATGCTTGCCACACACTCTTCCATAATCAGAGATGTTTCTTTTCTTCCTCTCCATCACCTGTAAAACCCTCATCATATCTTCGTTCTTTGTTAGTTTTTCTAATGACTAGCTTAAGTCCTTCCACCAATGGTTTAAATGATTGAAAAAGAAAGAAGAAGAAGAAGAAAAAAATTGGCTACTGTGAGAGGTTTTATGGCTTCTTTCAGGTATGAATTCCTGAGAACTGGAGTGAAATTTGCAGTGGCAGGCAGGGTGGTGGATGTACTTTTGGAACAAATATCCATAGATACGGCTCGTTCAACCTTGTTTTTCACTATGTTGGATGCCACACACACTCCCGTTATTCCCAATACTTGCATTATAAAATTTTTAAGATTTAATAGGTGGCATTCACAATGCCGGCCTTTGTTTTTTAAAATTCAATAGTATTGCAATGACCATCATTCATGACAACTTAAAATGCCATGCTATTTCCAGATGCATTAGTTTGTTAATATTTTTCAAACTAGCATTATATTTTGGATTTTTATTTAAAACATATTATTTCCATACAAAACTCGTTATAAATGACAAACAAAAAGGAAATGGAAGTTGAAATGACAACAGGCTGCATAGTATTGAATTTTTTACACTTGTAGGTTCATATAAGAATCCACCGAAGCAAGGAAATCTGAAAGAAACAAAATAAAAAAAAATGAGAAAAAAAAATGCAATGACAGGAAAAGAACACAAGGTAGCTCACCTTTGTATTCCATTCCCTACTTGAGTTTTAGAATGACTGTCTTCCTAATCAAGTTGTTAAGAAAAGGCTTGGGATTAATGTGCATGGTCTGTATATTCAACAATAAAAAAATTAATGAACGGTGCCATCATGCACGTATGCATCAAATATTTTTATGCATTTACTTAAAAATGCATAGGCATGTATATATGCAATATACATGTACACCGCATGAATATAGTATAACTATATGCATCCAAGCACACAAGCACAGACACACACAGACACACACACACACCACACACACATGCACACACTATTTTCTTATCTTCTCATATTTTTATCTTGTCCATATTGTACATTTCTAATTCAACTGAACCATTGATGCATCGAAATCGGCATTACCAAAAATCAAAATTTTTTTTTTCTAATCTACATATCCTACATGATCTAAAATTTATTATTAAGTTTTTTTGCTTGTGAAAACTATAAGACAATTTTTTTATTAAAAATAAATGACCATTTGAAAGAATATTTGATGGTTGTGAGCATGAATAGTTAATCTTGCTTCGATGCACGAGATATTATAAGCTAGTATTAATATCATTTATGGAAGCAAAAAAATTATGAATATATTGTGTACACAAAAAATTATAATCAAACAAGAAAACTTGATTACTACTTCATACAAATTTTCTTTTAAACTCTCATTATCATCATCAACAAAATCTTATCTCAATACTATTGTGAACAAATGTTACTCTAACCATAAAACATGAGTTCAATCAGCAAGAATATCAAATATATTTCATCAGGATGCTTGTCAAATCACCTATGATGATGTTCAAGTAGATATCTTACATGCACTCCGTTGCCATTATAATAGCCCATCTAGCTTCTCTGCACAACTTCACAGATTCACTACATGTAATTTGTCACTGATGTAATCTGGTTTGCCTTGATAAAAAGGGTCTATATCCAAGCAACCAAATCAAATTCAAAACAAAAAAAAAATAAAAAAAAACATTAAAAACATAAAAAACATAAAAAACATAAAAAACATAAAAAACATAAAAAAACATAAAAAAACAAAAAAACAAAAACTTTCATAGCTCGATGCTATGCCTAGCCTATTATGAGCTCACATAGAAATCAATATTTCGCCTCTTGCTTGTATTTGAGATCTTAGAGCAATTGATATGGCTCATTAAACTCAGATTCAGCAACATCCACCCATTTTGTTCACATATGGCATTAATGTAGTTGGAATAGAGGCCTAAACCTTGTGAGTAATGTTTTCATAACACACAGTGAGAGGTTATGGTTTCGATAACATACAGTGAGCATGTAAAGATTTGCAAAGCACACAATGCATTGGTAATCATGGTAGCTAGTGCATAGTGGATGCACTCCTTCTAGGGGTTTACAGTCTTTCGCCCCCCCCCCCCCCCCCCCCCCCCCCCCCCCCCCCCCCCCCCCCCCCCCCCCCCCCCCCCCCCCCCCACCCCCCCCCCCCCCCCCCCCCCCCCCCCCCCCCCCCCCCCCCCCCCCCCCACCCCCCC
>JAREIK010002513.1:204850-231541 GCA_029783825.1 Sapria himalayana | reverse complement strand
TATATATATATATATATTTATATATATAGACAGATAGAAAAATCGATAGATAGACATATAGACACAGACAGACATATATATAGATAGATATGTATATAAATAAATAGGTTGACTTGTAGATAAGTAGACAGGTAGACATGTAGACAAATAGATACATAGATACATAGATCGATATATAGATAGACAGATAGTTAAATAGAAATATAGAATGATAAATAATAGACAGATACAGAAATAGACCGAGAGACAGAAATACAGATAATTTATAGATATATATACGTAAGAGAGATTTATAGACAGATAATAGATAGAATGATTGATAATTTATGTATCTCTATTAATCTATCTATCTATATGTCTATCTATCTTTCCATATATCTTTTTGTCAATCTATTTGTCTATCTATTTGTCATTTATGTATCTGTCTCTTTGTCTATTTATCTCTTTATCTATCTATCATTATGTTAATCTATTTATCACTCTATCTATCTGTCTATTTATTTATATATCGATGTGTCTATCTATTAATCAATCTATCTATCGATCTGTCTATCTATCTATCTTTCTATTTATCGATCTGTCTATCTATCTATCTTTATATTTATCAATCTATATAACTATCTATTAATCTATCTATGTATCTATCTGTCTATCTATTTAGCTATATATGTATCTATCTATCTATTTATTTATCTATCTATTTATCAATCTATTTTTGTATCTATCAGTTAAACTATCTTTCTAAATATCTATCTACCTATCTATCTAACTATTTGTCTATCAATGTCAATTTATATGTCTATCTATCTATTGATATATCTGACTATCAATTTAAGTATCTGTTTATCTATCTGTCTATCTTTCTGTCTATTTATGTGTCTATCTATCCATCTATCGATCTTTTTGTATAACTATCTATCTATCTATATATCTATCTATCTTTCTATCTATTTAACTCTCTTTCTATCAGTCTATCTATTTGTTTATATATTTGTCTATTTATATGTTTATTTATTTATTTATCTATCTATCGATCTAACTAACTCTTTATCTGTCTGTCTCTGTATCTATCTATTTTTCTATTTATCTATCTATCTATCCATCTATTTATCTATCTAACTGTCTATCTTTATATCTATCTTTATGTCAACCTATTTTTCTATCTATCTATTGATCTATTTATTTCTATATTTATATGACTATCTATATGTCTATTTGTTTACCTATCTTTCTTTCATTCTATCTTTCTATCTAAATATCCATCTATCTATCTATTTATATATCCATCTATCTATCTTAATATCTCTCTATCTATGTATATAAGTGTCTATCTATAGATAGAACAATTTGTCTATATATTCATATATTTATCTATCTATTTCTATAACTATCTATCTAACTATTTCTCTATCTATCAATCTATTTGCCAATCTATCTATTTGTCTTTTTATCTCTTTATTCTAACTATTTGTATATCTCTCTGCCTATATAACTATCTATCTATTTGTCTATTAATGTATCTATCTAACTAACTAACTATCTATTTATAGGTCTATATGTCTATCTATTTGTGGATCTATTTATATATCAATATGTATATCTGTTAGTATATCTATCTATTTATATATCGATTTTTCTTTATCTCTATAAATCTATATATATGTCTATCTATCTTTTATTTATCTATCTATCTTTTTGTGTAACAATCAATCAATCAATATGTCTATCTAACTGTTTATATATCTATTTATCTATCAGACTATTTATCTTTTTATTTGTCTATCTATTTATCTATTTATATATCTATCTATCTATTTGTCGATATATATATTATTTTTATATATCAGTCTGTCTGTCTATCTATCAATCTATCTCTCATTCTTTCTAACAATTTATCTACCAATCTGTATATTAATCTATCTATCAATATGAATATCAATTTATCTTTCAATGTATTTGACTATCTATGTATTTAACTATTTATATATCTATTTATCTATCTATCCATCTATTTTTCTATATATATATCTTTCAATCTATGTATCAATCAATATATCTATATGTCTATCTATTTTTTATCTATGTGTCTATCTATCTTTCTATCTTTTTGTCTATATATCTATTTATCTCTCTATCAGAATTCTATCTATCTTACTAACTAACTATCTGTGTGTCTATCTATCTATCTATCTATATGTCTGTCTATGTATTTATATATCTAACTATCTATCTTTCTATTAATCTATCTATTTGTCTATCTCTATATCTATCAATCTATCTTTCTATCAATCAATCAATCTTTGTATCTTTCTATATATCTATCTAAATATCTATCTGTTTACCTACCTATCTATCTATGTATTTATCTTTCACTCTATCTATCTATATATATATATATATTTGTCTATCTATCAGTCTATCTATATATCTATCTATTTGTATTTTTATCTATCTATTTATCTATCTATATATCTATCTATCTATGTATCTATATATCTATTTGTATAATAAAATTTTAGTCTATCTGTCTATCTTTCAATCTTTCTATCTATCTATCTAACAATCTATCTTTCTATCTATCTATCTATCTTTCTATCAATCTATCTATCTAAATATCTATATATCTATCTATCTATCTATTTATCTGTCTATCTTTTTATCAATTTATGTATAAATTAATGTATCAATTAATCTATCTTTGTATTTGTCTTTCTATCTTTCTATCTATTTGTCTTTTTATATGACTATCTATCAGTCTATCTCTCAGTCTATTTATCTATCTATCTTTCTATCTAATAATTTTTCAATTTATCTTGATATCTATTTATCTGTCTTCCTATCTATCTATCTATTTATCTATCTATCTATCAATACGTCTGACTATCTCTTAATCAATATGTCTATCAATATGTCTATCAATATGTATATCAATCTGTCTATCAAACTATCTATCAATCTATCTATCAATGTGTCTATCTATTTTGTTATCAATCTATCTTTCTATCTGCGTATCTTCAATTTAACTATTTATAATATCAATATATCAATCAATCTTTCTATCTGTATGTTTACCTATTTGTCTATCTATTTGTATATCCATGTGTCTAACTATCTGTCTCTCTATTTGTCTATCTATCTTTTTATCTATCTGTCTATCTATCTAACTATCTATCATTCTATCTAATTTTATATCTATCTATCTATCACCTATCTATCTGTTTATCTATCTATATATCTATTTGTCTATCTATCTATTTATCTATTTGTATATCTATTTCTCTATCAATCAATCTATCTATATTTTATCTATCTATATCTATCAATATATCTATGCATCTATCTATCTATATGTTTATCTTTCTATCTATCTATCTGTCAATCTATCTATCTATCTATCTATCTTTCTTTCTTTCTATCAATATGTTTATCTATCAGTCTATCTATCTATCTTTTTATCTATCTATCTTTTTATCTTTCTGGATATCTATTTGTTTATCTATATCTCTAACTTTTTGTATGTCTATTTGTCAATCTATCTATCTATCTAAACAATTATCTTTCTATTTATCTACTTATCTATTTGTTTATCTATCTGTCTCTCTTTATGTCAATCTACTTGCTGTCATTCTATATATATATTTATCTATATGTATATTTATCCATCCAACTATCTATCTATCTATATGTCTGTTAGTCTATCATTCTGTCTATCTATATGTCTATCTATCTGATTATCATTCTATATGTCTATCTTTCTATCTATATTAATAATTTGTCTATCTATCTATCTTTTAATCTGTCTATTTAACTGTGTCAATTAATCTATCAATTTTTCATTATCTCTATCAACTTATCTATCTCACTATCAATTTGTCCATCTATCAATCTATAAATTTATCTATTAATCTATTTATCTATCTATTTATCTATCTATTTATCTATCTAACTTACTGCCTATTTATCTATCTATCTACCTATCTATTTGATTATCGATATGAATATATATCAGTTTATCTATCCATTTATCAATTTTTACATCAATCAATCTATGTGTCTATCTATATGCCTATCTTTTTGTCTTTCTGTCTTTCTATCTATCTACTACCTATAAATCTATCTATTAGTCTATCTATCTATCTATTAGTCTATGTATTAGTCTATCTATCTATCTAACAATTAGTTTATAAATCTATCTATAAATTTATTATATTTTTATATATCTATCTATTTGTCTATATATCTTTCTATCTATCTATCTATTTGTCTATATATCTTTCTATCTATCTTTAAATATATCTATCTGTCTATCTATCTATATATTTGACTATCTTTTTGTCTATCTTTCTATCTATCTATTTAAGTATATTTTATCTATAAATCTATCTATTTATCTGGCTATCAATTTTGTCTCTACATTAGTTTATCAATCTGTGTATCAATCTATCTATCATTATGTCTATCATTCAATCAATCCATATTTTTATCTATCTATCTATCTATTTTACTATTTATGTTTCTATCTATCTATCTATCTATAGATCTATATATCTATCAAACTGTCTATCTATATGTCTATCAATCTATCTATGAATCAATCTATTATTATATCTATCAATCTATCAATAAATCTATCTATCATTCCAACTATCTATCTATCTATCAATATATCTTTCAATTTATCTATTTATCAAAATATCTTTCAATCTATCTATTTAACTATTTATCTAACTATCTGTCTATCTATCTATTTATCTATCTATCTTTCTATATAGAAATGTGTTTATCTATCTATCTATCAATATATTTGTCAATCTATCTCTCTATCTCTTTATCTAACATTTTATCTATCTATCTATCTATCTATCTATGTATCTATCTATCTTTCTATCTTTCTATCTTTCTGTCTATCTATCTATCTATTTATCTTTCTTTATAACTATCTTTATATCTATATGTCTATCCATTTATATATCTGTCTATCTATCTATCTTTCTATTTAACTATCTTTTTTTATCTATCTATATATCTATGTAAGTATTTATTTTTGTAATAATTTATTGATCTATGTGTCTATTTATCTATCTTTATGCCTATTTATATATCGATCAATCTATCTATCTATCTATCTATTTATTTATATGTCAATCAATCAATCAATCAATATTTCTATCTATCAATTTATTTATCCATTTATCTATCAATCAATATATCAAACAATCTATTAATCTATCTATCAATTTGTCTATCTATATTTCTAAAAATCTATCAATTAATAAATCAGAATAATTATCTTTAATTTTTGTATATTTGTCTGTCTCTCTATCTATCTGTCTATATATTTATTTATCGATCTATTTGCTATCTATCTATTCGTCTATCTGTCAATCTATCTATCTATTTATCTATCGACCTATCTATCAATCTTTTTATCTATTTGACTATCTTTATGTGTATCTATGTGTCTATCTATTTATCTATCAATCTATATTTCTATCTATATATATATATATATATCTATCAATATATCTCTATCCTTTAGATTATCTATGTCTATATATATATATATATCTATCTATCTAACTATCTAACTAACTATCTATCTCTCAATCTATGTATATATCGGTCTATCTATATGTCAATCAATCTCACTTTATTTCTATCTATTTCTATATATATATATATATATATATATATCTTTTTAATAATTTATTTATATGTCTATCTATTTGTCTATCTATTCGTCTATCTATTTGTATATCTATATATCTATCTATCAATTTATCTATCTATCTTTATATCTATTTGACTAACTATTTGTCTATCTATTTGTCTATCTATATGTCTATCTATCTATAAATCAATCTATCTATCTTTATACCTATCAATCTATCTATTAATCTATCTATCAACTTGTCTATCAATCTATTTATCAATTTGTCTATTTATCTATCTATTTATATCTATAATAATCAATCAATCTATCTAATAATCTTTCGATTAATTTATATCAAAATCTATCTATTTATCTGTCTGTCTATTTGTTTATCTATCTTTCTATTAAGATGTATAACTTTGTTTCTTTTAATTTATCTATCAATCTATATAACAATCTTTTTATCAATCTGTATATCATTTAGACTATCAATCTATCTATATATCAATTAGTCATTCAATCTTACTATTTATCTATCTATCTATCTTTCTTTCTATCTATTTGATAATCTATCTATCAATTCTATCAATTTGACTATCAATATGTCTATATATCTATATTTCAATTTGTCTATCAAATTATCTATCTATCAATCTTTTTATTTGTGTATCAATTTATTTTTCTATTTGTCTATCTATCTGTCTGGCTGGGTGTCCACCTTTCTATCTATCTGTCTATCTAATTATTTATCTATCTATATCTCTATTATTTTGCCTATCTATCTGTCTATCTATCAATATGTTTATATATCTATCTATCTGTCTGTCTAAATATCTATCTATTTATTTGTCTATCTATCATTCTTTCTACCAAACAATTTTTTATAGGTATATCTATCTATCTTTTTATCTACTTATATATTTGTGTATTTATATATCAATTTGTCTAACAATCTATGAATCCATTTGTCAATCTTCTATTTATCTATCTTTTTGTCTATCTATCTGTTTATCTGTCTATCTATATGTCTATCTTTATGCTTATCTATCTATCTATTTATCTATTTATCTATCTATCTGTCATTCTATCTATCAATATATTTATCTATCTATCTGCCAATCTATCTATCTATCTGCCTATCAATCTATTTATCAAACTAGCTATTTATTTGTCTATCAATCTATATATTAATCATTCAATCAATCTGCTTATCAATCTGTCGATCAATCTGCTAATCAATCTGTGTATCAATATGTCTATCTATTTGTCTATATATCTTTCTATCTGTCTGTCTATCTATCTTTCAATCTCTCTATCTATCTATCTATCTATCTATCTGTTTGTCTGTCTGTCTATCTGTCTATCTATCTATATATATGTCTATCTATTTGTCTATCTATTTAACTAACTAACTATCTATCTATCTATATCTCTATATTTTTCTCTATCTTTCTATCTTTACTCTATTTATCTATCTATCTATTTGTCTATCTATATATCTATATATCTATATATCATTCTATTTATCAATATATTTATCTTTCAATCTATATGTTTATTTTTCTGTCTATCTATATGTAGAATAATCTTTCTATCTCTCTATCTAATAATCTTTCTATCTAACTCACTAAAAATCTATCTAATTATTTGCATATCTATCTATCTGTCTATAAACCTATCTATCTATATCTATATCATTCTGTCAATTAATCTATCTATCTATAAATCAATCTATCTTTTTGGATATCAATCTGTCTATCAATATATTTATTAATCTATCTATCACTCTATCTATCTATAAATCTATCTATCTTTTTGGATATCAATCTGTCTATCAATATATTTATTAATCTATCTATCAGTCTATCTATCTATCTATCTATCTTTCTATCAATATATTTATCAATCTTACTATAAATCTTTTTAAATATATGATTATCTATCTATCGATTTATCTTTTCATCAATTTATCTATCTATTTATCTATCTATTTATCTATCTATTTATCTATCCATCTACTATCTATCTATCTGTCTATCTTTTTATATATCTATCCATCTATATGTCTATATATTTATATATCTATCTGTCTATATATCTGTATATCTATTTGTGAGTTTATCCACTACAATACAAATCCGATATAGCAAAAAAAATCAAATAGCTATATGGGCTTTTCCCATCGCTAAAATATATTAATGACTGATTAATGACGAAAATTATCCCAAGCTAAAGTGCTTGTCATAAATTATTAACGATGAAAAAATTTCCTAGCTAATTTTTTATCAATGGAAATTCCCTAGCTAATTTTTTTCGTAATTAAGGGTTATAGAAAATTTCTTAGCTAAATTAGCAAAGAACAAATCCCTAGCTATTTTTAATTCAAAAACTATTTTCACATTTTTATTTTTTTACAAAAAATTTGAATGCATAAGTTTTATATTAAATTGAATAAAAACATATACTATAAACCATTATTTATAATTAACAAAAGCTATAAACACTTAATAAATTATTCTGATACAATATGTTACATTGTTAAAAAAACATAACATATAGGTATATATGTTTCTGCCTTTCTGCAACTTTATTGTTCCTATCGTTCTAAGATGCGATAAAGTATAATTTGTCAATATGAATCAAATTCTAATGACATAACATATAGGTATATAAACATAACATAACATATAGGTCATCTCTTCTTCTTCATCAATGTATTTAATGTCAATGCATAAAGTATAATTTGTCAATGAGATTGATGTTGCTTTTTCTCCCCCAACTCCTCTAGCCAGTATTTTTCTGTTATGAGAAATTTATCTATGTAGATGACTTTGATTACATATCAAATTCCTGGGGCAAACTCACCTTCATAAATATGAATCAAAGCCTATTATGTTTTAATTCAATCACATCACTCTCATCAAAACATATTTCTAATATAATCAAGCAAAAATATAGTCATATAGTACAATCAAACTTAAAATCACACCAGCCAACATCAATCCCTTGTGCATTTGTTCTCTACTTTCTGTGATCCTTAACCAAGCTTATATGCATGAATGGACAAGTATAACTCTATGAAAATATCAACCTGCCACATGTTTAATGCAAGTGTAAAGCAATCCAAACATTTTAATAATAATAGAGAGTGGATTCACAAATGTAGAAGGGATTTAAAAATATAACCTTTTATTGCTTATGACCGATACTTGTAATGATTTTAGAGAGTGGGCACAATTGCCATCTCTTGAATTCAACATTAAGTCATGCATAACTTGTTAGCTTACTAAAACATAGCCAGAGTAGAAAACACATCCTCAAATTGATCAAATACATAAATCAAATAATTAAAACAAATTATGAAGTTACAATTCATCTTTGGAATCATCACCATGTACTTCATCTGCCACTTGACTAGGGTTTGTTTTCGTTTATCATTCAGAAACCATTTTTTCAGCAGCATCATCTTCAACAACTACATTAGGGCTGATGTCAACTCTAGACATAGACTTGATGGAATTGTATATTTGATAAGTGAATCCTTTAAGATCATCAAGGTTGAAACCACTCTCCATTAAAGTAGTCTAGTATTTTAGACTGGCTGTTTGTTCAAGATATGGTTTGGCAGCAAGAGCATGGGAGGTAAAGATCATGCAAGCCCAAGATATATATCAACCCACTTGTCTCCATTCACAAGATTCTTGTTCCCAAAAGATGATGACAATATTCTTGATTACGTAAATGAAGATGGGATATTGGTTGAACTTGCAAGGCACGATTGATGCAGATGGGATAAAGAAATAATTAAAAACCAAGCCAAGGGTGCTACTGGTTCTTGGGCTATGAAAGCACCCAAGAGAATGAATGGTAAAAAAACAAAAAAAAATGAGATACAGCAGGTGGAAAACAGAAGAGGCAGAGAGGAATGAGATTTCGATCAAAGCAGCGAAGGCTACTTTGGTCAAAATAAGATTCCAATGAACAAAAGCATATGAATAGAAATATAACTTGTTAACTTCAATGAGCCCATGGCCTGTAGATAGTTTATCAGTAAACAACTCATAAAAAGGAATTGATATATTCTCTAAAGCTTTCTTTATAGCATATGGACTCATAGATATACTTATGATCTACATAATGTTGAGCAGAGAACAACATCAATTTTTACATAGATAACACACCAATATTAAAAAAAATAAAATTAAAAAGCACATAGCTTCATTGCACTAATGAGCTATGCAATTCCTCCACAAGCAGATGGGGTGGCAATTGATGCTCCATTCATCATCATGTGCTTTTGGAGAGTCCATAAGGGAACTAGAGCCACAACACCACCAGGAGCAATAATGTAGACCCCAAAATCATTATTAGCTATTGGCCCTCTACTCGACTTGCATCCAGCTTCAATTTTTAATAGCTATAGCTCATACTTCATTAACAAGATCAACAAAATGATCATAATCTAGAAGTAAAGTGGGCTCGCCATAGCTCATGTTGATGAGATCACATTTATGCTACATAAAAGCAAGTATTTTCACCATGTGAATGTCATTATCTAGAGTAAATATGAATGAATAATAAAAGTTAGCTAACCTCCACTGCAGCTATCAGGGCCCATGCCAAGCCAGTTCCTATTTCCATTGACCCCAAGCGTGAGTCTCCAATATTACATGATACTAGTTGTGCTCCAGATGCAACTCCATTGACCAATGACTCCTTATATTGAAGAGAGAGATGAAAATGTAAAACCACCATGTAGGAATAAACCAACAGCAACAGACAAGTGAGATATCTATGGGTGGAAAGCAGCAGAAATAACAACAACATGTGTACCATGAGCAGAGGAATCATTTATGATCCTCAGAGTATTTTCCGCGTCATAAATATTATGAAAAATGTACAGACATCTAGCTTGCTAAATATTCCAAATTTACTTTCCTCCCTGAAAGTGTAATTCACATCACAACCCAACCTAATGATGTCCATTTGTAGGAAAACTAGGCACTAATAATCTAGAAACAAAGAACATATGAAGCTAATTGCTATATATATTACATGGATATATATATATATATATATATATATATATATATATATATAGCAATTAGCTTCATATATTCTTTGTTTCTGGATTATTAGTGCCTAGTTTTCCTACAAATAGAGACCATTGGGTTGGCAAAACTTCAAAAGAAGCAAAACTAGTAAAAAAATGGTAGTTTATGAATATTGTCTTTCATACTATTAGGGTTTATTTTTTATATATTTTCTAATTACACATTTATTATTATGAGTTTGTATGAGTTTTCTAATTACACATTTATTATTATCATGAAATCAAATGAAGAGGTGTGAGCGTGCAATAATAGGGTGACACATCATGTGGCAGTCTGGCATGCAATATTAGGGTGACACATCATGTGGTAGTTTGGCATGCAATAATAGGGTGACACATCATATGATAGTCTAGCATGCAATAATAGGGTGACACTTCATGTGGCAGTCTAGCATGCACCACATAGAAGTAAGCCATGCGCTAGTGGCAGTCTAGAATGCTCCACGTGCGTGTGTGCAGCAGTCTCAATGCAAATGTTGTGTGACACAAATTAGGTGGTTGTGTGGCATGTGCCATGTGATAGTGTGCACAATGGATGCATGTGTAGAAAGGTTGTGGGTAGTTAAATGCATGTAGTGTGTCTTGCTTTTTGAGGTTGTGTGGGCAGTGATGCATGTAATGTGTTATGGTAGTGTGCAAAATAAATATAGTGCTGAAAAATTAAAAAAATATAAAATAATACAGTGTATGGGTTATATTTTGGCTGATGGATATTTTGGCTGCACCAATTTGTGTTGGCTCACACTAAAAGAAGTAATCTGACTTTCTTCTGATCACACTTGACTCTCCTCTTCTTGGTGCAGGAACAAATTGCATCAATTTTAAGGCTCAAACAGCACTAACACAAACACAAAATTCTCAATTCAAAGTAAAAACATTTCAAAAAACAAAAACAAAGACAAAATTAAAATCAAAATAAAAATAATCAAAATCAAAAAGCAAAATCTATATCAACATGTGACACTTGAAGGCATTTACTTTCAAAATTGATGCCATGTTTGCATAGTAGATATCCTACAAAGAATCATGGTTAGGTTAGTGGGTCAAGCAAAGAATAAAACCAGTATCAAGAAAAACAATGCCACCAAAAAAATCTTTTTCTGTTTAGCTACACATAGGCAAAAATCATGTGCCCACAAGTTGCTCAATGTTCCTCCTTAAGGAAGTGAGGAGATAAGAACTTTGAAACTACAAATCCAGTGAAAGACTTGAGTTGGAGTAGCTCTTTCAACTTATCATCGAATATTATTCTTCTACTATCTGATGGATCCTTTTAAAAAACATGAATATTTAACTATTAATTGAAATTGAAGAATTGAACCATGGATTCTCATCGGGAGAAGGTGAAGATGATGGATGTTGGCATACCTATAGATTATTTTTTTTATATCACACATCTTCTTTACAACATCAGAACGAAATTATGCATCTTCACCTGTACCAAAAAAATTCTATGAGAGCATATGAAAGAGGAATAGGAAGCTAGAAATCCATAAGTTTTCTTCTTCTCTTGTTTCTCTCTCGATTTTAATTCATCATCCAAAGCAATGAAGCAATAATATTTATTTAGACACATTACAAATTGACTTCACCATGACATATTTAACCGTAAAAAACATTTACCTATCTCATCTTCTTCCTCCTTTTTCTTCTATTCCTTGATCTTTAAAATAAACAAAAACCAAAAATAGTTCAAAAATAATTCTTATGCAAAAGCTTCATGGTTAAAACATAAATATAACATAGTTTCATCATCATTAAAAACAAAATCATCCTCATAATTAGCTGGTGCATTTATGCTAGCCTTTCCTATGTGGTTTCGCTGTTGGAACTCGGAATGCTATCTGTCAAGTCAAGGCTACAAACTGTGACTCCATATAGGACATTTGCTATTGCATAACAATCTTACTTTCTTTCATCTCAATTCACTTATTTCATTTCTTGTATTTCTTCTTTTAAATGAGTAATATGCTCATCTTTCTCTTCTTTCTTTTCATGCATTTCTTCCTTCAATTGGTAATCTGCTCAACATTCTCTTTTATTTCTATTTCCATAACTTCAAAATATTCATTTGTTTCCATTACTTACTGTTTTACTGCCTCATCCACCACTGCTGTGACAGAGGAATTAGAATCATGACTGCTACAATAAAATGCCACTCCCTTAGAGTTGATGTCATACATTCACTGCTTCTTCTGACCTTTTATGGTCACCAAATAGATAGGATCATAGTCAATTGGTTAAAGATCCATAGAACCTTCAATTGAGAAGTAGCTGTTACACGTTCCTCTACAAGTTCCTGTGATATAACAAAAAAATATTGGTATAGATATACATAAAATAAATCTAATATTTTTCATTCCACATAATCTTTATAAGTTATGATAGTATTCTAAAAATTTATTAATATAATAGATTCTTACAGCAATCATCTGAGACTTGTTATCAATAAACACTCTATTCACTTTGTTTACATGCATCTTCCTGAAAATCACATAAAAATTGGGATCTAAACCTAATTATCCAACCGAAAGTATGTATTTATTAAGTCAAAGATTAACAAATGTTAGAAAAGTTTAGCTAAAATAATTAAACCATGCACATATTTGATTTATTTGGACTATTAGACCAACTACTAAATATATAAATGTTTTAAACTTATAAATTATACCAAATATCTGGTGTGCTCAATGCTCGACTTTGACCCTGCTATGTGGCAAGACATTCCTATACCTGGTCCAACTACCTCAGTCTATCAGTTTTTGCTAGATATCTCTAATTTTTTCTTCACGTATGAATCCTCCCAATACTTAAGCCACTCTGATCACTCATCCTCGTGTATAAAATTAGGCTTATCTTTTAGAATCTTTAATTTATGGACAAAATATAAGTACTGTTCAGTAGCTTTGCTCTCCCATAATGACTTTATCTATCCATCAAATTTGGGTGCCCATTTGCACTGATTCTACATATAGAAAATAAAAAAAAATTCGTATTAATAATAAGGACATAATTATTTAATGCTTGAATAATAACCAACATAATAGTTAACTAATTAGATAATTAATTTTCAATACTTTTGTTTATTTGTTTTTACCCAAAAGTCATAAAGTTAGTTTCTCTTGTCGATTTAGAAACTTTCTTCCTCGAGAATGCTTTAGAATAAACTATTTTCTTAAAAGACTTTGTAAATATAGCCAAACACTTGTGTAAAAATAAAAAAAAAATAACATTTAAAACAATTAAATCATAACTATATTTAAAAACAAAACCACAAATAGGAACATCATAATTTTTAATTTAAGTAATATTTACATATTTCTTATATCTCTCATCCACAATCTCTATTACTAACTTAGAACTGCATGTAGAGGAAGGAACATCATTTGATGATGTCAATGGTGCTATAAATGGGGGAACTATCAGTATAAAATGTGGTGTAGAAGATGGTGATGGATCAAAAGTGTGTGCAAGAGTGACAATGGGTGGTGGCCTTAAATCTGATAAAGGTGATGGTAAAGGTGTCAATAATGTTGATGGTGATGGTGATGGAGACGGTGATGGAGACGGTGATGGTGATATTTATGTTGAAGTATGGATATGGTGGGTATGAGATGGTACTGATTGTACAACATGATGTAAAATACTAGATGAATTTCGTCCATTTATGCATCCACATCCACCTTTACAATGCCCACGTCCTTTAGGCCCCTTTTTCTATACAAAAAAAATAAAAACATAGAACAGATAATAGAGATATAAAGAACATCAGCAATGTATTTCAACAAAATATAGCAAGTCTTCGAAACTAGAATATTCTAATACAATTATAAAAGTTTAATTATCTACATCACTATCATTCTCTAAAGGATCTTCTAATATTTCATCTGATTCTGATGAAAGTTCTAACTCATCTTCAAATAAAAAATGATTATCTTCAATTTTTATTATGCCACTATTTGAGTAACATAAATTATTTAGATCTTCATCTACATGTACAGGCTCAATATTATTTATGTCATTTTCTTGAAATACTGATTCAATAGCTAAGTTTGTACTTCTTTGTTGATATGTTGGCACTTCAAAATTTAATTGAGTTTGATTTTGCAAATGGCCCATCACACTCTTATCACAAGATATACTCGGATATGTACAATAATATACTTAAGTGACTTGAACTGCCATAATAAGTGGCTCATATCGATTAAATCTATGTTTATGGTTAACATCCACTAGCTCATAAGCTGAATGAATATTTTTGTACCCATATTTCATGTAGAATCAAACCACTTGCATATTAATAATACAATCCTATTATTTTCAATTCTAGGATACTCCACCTCAATAACTTCCATTAGTTGATCATAATAATCACTTTCATTTGCACTATAACTTGAGCCTTTAATGAATACAACACTAATCATAGTTGCTTTAGAAGAATCGTGCCCTATTGTGTGAAATTTATATCCATTAACAAAATACCCTGGATAGATTGTCACATATCTAAATGGGCCTTTACTTAGATTCTATATGAATTTGTTTTTGATGTTTCTTCACTACATACATATGATTCAATATCCTCATTTTGGTCAATGTTCAGAGCCATTGTACTTTTTCCATGATAAATCTAAACAAAACTAATTTGGTTCAAAGCCATATTTAGCCACATGGTAAATAATAATGTTTAAATCATGAAAATAGATATTCTGACACTTGTATTTATTACATGGACAATCTTATCTCAATCCATCTATCTCAGTTGACTAGATGCAAAGTTGATTAAAGTTTCTAGCCCACTCAAAAAATTTTTATTCAAAATTCCATTCATAAGCCTTTTAATACATCCACTAGTAATATGAACCCATTTTACCCTGTTATATTTGCAAAGAATAATGCTCAATCATAATAACGAATGAAACATACAATGACTTTAAATTATATGAATAATTAAAAAAAATAACTTATAGATGAATATGCAAAGATAATATATTGTGAATATCTAGGAATGCATTTGTAAAATCTACATGAAGAAATAGAGCCTTTATTAGCATGCTAATGATTAAAAGATATCACGATATTGCTAGATAAAGGGAGCAAACCACATGAAATGACAATAAAGGGAAATAAAAAAAGAAATAAATTGAGAGAGACGGAGAAATCTATATGGTATTCTGAAGGAGAGGAGCAATGATATTATTACGTGGTAACATGAAGAGGTAGATTTTGCAGGTTGCTCCCGTAGTCCCATTTCGCTTCTCCTCTCTTCCTCTTTTAAAAATAGAAAAATGATTAAGTGCTTGAATGCTTTAGCATTTTTTTTTTCATGGAAACTATAAATAAAAATATGGATGTAAATATATAGAAAACAAAGAGACAAAAATATAAAAGTAAACTAAAATTATAAAAATTAAATAATTTAAATAAAAAAATTGAAATAAATTTATAGTTAACAATATGATATTATTTCATAAATAAATAAAATAATATTATATAATAATAAAGTATCTCATATATATATATATATATTATGGTTATAAATTTTTAAGAATTCAAATTATTTTTTATGAATATAATATGGAATACTTATTAAGGCATAAAATTTCATATTATTTGATATAATTTATAATTTATAAAATTCCAAAAATTACTTAAAGTGAGAAAATCAATAAAAAAACTTATATTTATTATTTTAATAAAAATAGAATATTATAAGTTAATAGAAAAGATTTACTCAATTGTTTAATTCTTATTAATTTTTTATTGGACAAAAAATAAATTTTGAATTCAAATCAATTTAGGGTCAGTTTGGCAGTACGTTTCAAAAGTGTTTATAGGCCAAAAATAATTTTTAAATAATTTTAGGACAGAAATTTCATGAGTAATATTTTAAATATATTTTTTAAAACCTTAAAAAATACTTGAAGTTTTCCTTTAAAAACAATACTGAGATATTTATTTTTTAAATCATCAAATTTTTTTTGATGTAATTAAAACATCTATGTATTTATATTTTAATATCAACTTATTTTCTTTTAAATTTTATAAAAAATTTGAATTTTTATTATTCAAAAATATCTAATCTTTTTGTAAATATTTTTTAAAAGATTACTATAATCAAAAAAATATATTTTTTATTTTAAATAATATAAATATTTAATTGTTTATTCATTAATTCAGATATTATTATAATATTTTTATTTAATCATATAATTAATTATTTTAGCTTTTTAGTAGAAGTAATTTTTATGTATGTTCATTTATTATTTAAAATATCATAAAAAATGATTATAATTATATAATTAATTATTTAATGTTTTTTTAATAGAAATATATAAATATCATAATAAAATATTTTAGAAAAATAATTTTTAAAAGTTTTTAAAAATTTTATAAACATAAAAATAATTATTATAGTCTTTATTAATATACATTTTTATTAGTATTTATATATTTTTTAAATTATTTTTTATAATATTGTATTTTTATAATTATATGAGGAGAATGTGTCTTTCAAGAATCGCTCATCCATATACCATGCCATAACTTTAATATACAAAATTACATAAAAAATTAAAACAAATAATAAATAAAAAAATTAAATAATTAAAGATTAGCGATGAAAAATATTCCCATCCCAAATAGCTAAAAACCCCCTAACTAAATGTATTTATTTTGTGAAAATTATCATTTAAGGAATAATAGCTTGCAATTAAAAATAAAATCATAAAAAAATTCATATAATTATTAAGCGACGGATTATGTACTGGTTTAATTAGCTAGTGAAATCCATTGCTAGAGTCATAGCTAAAATTGGTGCCATTCTATGCGTAAAAAGTTACGACAATATTAGTAAGGGATACTTTTTAATTAAAAATTTGCGTCACAAATCCGTTACAAATTTTTAATTCAATGTAAAATCAAAATCTCTTTCTTTTCCCTAGTAAATACATCGATAATAAGATAGGGATTTTTTCATAGTTAATTTTTCATAGATAAACTGATATTTTCTTATAGTGATCTATCTGTCTATCTTTCTATCTGTCTATTTATCTATGTTTCTATCTATCTATATATTTATCTATCTATATTTCTAACTATCTATATTTCTAACTATTTATCTATCTTTCTTTCTTTCTATTTGTCTATTATTATATCTATATATCATCTATTTATCAATCAATCAATCTGTCTATATATATATATATATATATATATATCTATGTGTCTATATTTATATCATTCAATTTGTCTATCTATTTATATTTCTATATATCTATCTATCTATCTATATGTCTTTTAGTCTGTATGCCTATCTATCTGACTATCTATCTATATATATTTTTATCTATCAATCTGTGTATCAATAATTCAATCAATCTATCAATCTATCAATTTATATATAAATCTATATATTAATTAGTCTATCAATTTGCCTTTCAATCAATCAATCAATCTATCTCTCTATATGTGTATCTATCAATTAATCAATATATCTATCAATCTATCTATCAATTTGTCTATATGTCATTCTATCTTTCTATCTTTCTATCTATTTGTATATCAAACTATCTGATGGTCTATATGTTTGTGTATCTTTCTATCTATTTATCTATCTGTCTGTCTTTCAATCTATTTGTATATCTATTTATCTATCTATCTATGTGTCTGTCTATCTATATTTGTATCTATGTGTCTATCTATCTATCTATCTATTTGTCAATCAATCAATCAATCAATCAATCTAACTGTCTATTAAAATGTTTATCTATCTGTGTAAGTATCTATCTATTTTTCTATCTATTTTTCTATCTATTTATTTGTCTATCTATCTATATATCTATTTGTCTGTATGTCTGGCTATCTATCAATATATGTATCTATCTATCTATTTAATAATCTATCTATCTATTTGTTTATTTTTCTATTTATCAAACTTTCTATCTATATATATATCTATCTCTATATCAATCAACCTATCTATCTATCTATCAAATTGTTTATCAATATATCTATGAATCTATCTATGAATCTTATCTATAAATCTATCTATCAATCCATCTATCAATTTGTCTATCAATCAATCAATCAATCTGTCTATATATATTTCTATCTATATGTTTATATATCATTATATCTATCTATATGTCTATCAATGTATCTATATATCTATATAATTATTTATCAACCTATCTATTTATGTGACTATCTATCTATCTATTTGCATATCTATCTATAGATTTATCTGTCAGTCTATGTATATATATTTATCTTTTTATCTATCTTCCTATCTATTTATATATCTGTCTATCTATCTGCCTATCTATCTACCTATCTATTTATATTGCTGTTTATCAATCTTTATACGTATCTATCTATATATCTGTCTAACTATTAGTCTATCTATATGTCTTTCAATCTATCTAACTATCTATTAATTTATTTGTAAATCTATCTACCTGTCTAATTGTGTATATATCAATAAAAATATCTATGTAACTATCTATCTATCTTTTTGTCAATTAATCTATCTATCTATCTAAGCATCTATATGTCAATCTATCTAATTATATTTTTGTTTATCTATCTATCTATTTATCTATCTAAATATCTATCTATCTTTCTTTCTTTATTTTTATCTATTTATATATCCATCCATCTATTTATCTATATATGTATCTATCTATATTTCTTACTATATATCTATCTATTAATATATCTATCTATTAATATATCTATCATCTATCTATCTGTCTATCTATCAATTTAACTATCTAATTATTGATTTATCTATCTATATGTCTATCTATCTATGTATCTATCTATATGTTGAATTATTTGTCTATATATCTATCTATATATCTATATGTCACTATATTTGTCTATCTATCTGTCAATCCATGTATAAATCTTTCTCTCAATTTATTTATATCTATTTGTCTATCTATCTATTTATATGTCTCTCTATCTGTCTATCTATTTGTTTATCTAGCTATCTATCTATCTTTATATCTATCTATATATTAGTCTTTCAACCTGTCTATAAAATTATCTATCTATTTGTATGTCCGTCTATCTATCTATCTATATGTACGTGTGTCTATTTGTCTATGTATCAATCTATTTGTCTAAATGTCTATCTGTTTGTCTATCTATCTATCTATATATCTGTCTATCTATCTATCTATTTGTCAATCTATCTATCATCTATATATCTATCTATCTATTTTTTGATCTATTTGCCTAATTTTCAATCTATCAATCTATGTATTTTTCATTAATCTATTTATCTATTTGTCTATATATATATATATATATATATATATATATATATATATATATATATATATATATATATATATATATATATTTATATATCTACATGTCTGTTTATCTAACTATCAATCTATATATATTTCTATATATCTATCTATCTATCTATCTCTTTATCTATCTATCTATTTATGTAACTATCTATCTGTCTATCTATCTATCTTTTTGTATATCAATCTATCTATCTATCTGTTTGTATTTCAATCTACCTATCAACCTGTATGTCACTCGATCTAACTATTTATCTATCTATTTATCAATCTATATATCTATCTTACTAACTATCTGTCTATCAATTTGTCTATCAAACTATGTATCTTTATATATATATATATTTATTTATTTATTTATCTATCTGTCTCTCAATCTATATGTATGTGGGTCTATTTTCTTATCTATCTATCAAAATATATATCTGTCTATATGTATTTATGTCTATCTATTTGTCTATCAATCTGTTTATATATATTTATGTCTATCTATTTGTATATCTATCAGTCTATCTATCTTTCTATCTAATATATATCTATCTATATATCTATTTGACTACCTATCTTTATATCTATCAGTCTACCTACCTATCTATCTATATAATTTTCTTTCTATATATATATATCTACCTATCTATCTGATTATCTATATCTTTATTTAATTTTCTAAAGATTTGTCGATCTAAATCTATATCTAGCACTATCTATCTATTTATATATTTGTGAATCTATCCTTCTATCTATTTGTCTAACAATCTATTTATCAATTTGTTTATAAATCTATCTATCATCTATCTTTTAATTAGTCTATCAACCTATCTATCGATTTGTCTATCGTTCAATCTATTTTTCTATCATTTAATCTATTTATCTAACTAACTATCTTTCTTCCAATCTATTTTTCTATCTGTATGTAAATTTTTCTATTTGTTTATTTGCCTACTTTTTTTTCTGTCTATCTATCTATCTATCTTACTATCTATCTATTTATCTATCTTTCAGTATATATATTTGTCTATAAATATTTCTATCAAATTGTCTATCTATCAATTTATCTATCTGTGTATTTGCATATCTATATGTCTATCTATCTATGTATATGACTGTGTGTCTATATGTCTATATTATTTGTCTATCTAATTTTATGTGTCTATCTATATTTTATTGATCTATTTTTGTATATATATGTTTATCTATATGCCTATCTAGTTGTATATCTATCATTATATCTATATGTCTATTTATCTGTATATCTATTTGGCTATTTATCTATATATCTATCTCTCTATCTATCTATATATTTCATTATCTATCTATCTATCTGTCTATTGATCTGCCTATCTATATTTCTATCTAACTATCTATATGTCTATATATCTGTATAATAATCTATCAATTTATTTGTCTATAAATTTGTCTACCAATCAATTTATTTATCTATCTATCAATTTATTTATCTATCTATTTATCTATATATTTATATGTCTATGTATTTATCTATCTATCTTTCTTTCTTTCTGTATGTGTGTCTATATATATATATATATATATATATATATATATATACATATCTGTCTGTCTATCTATCTATTTGTCTGTCTATCTATCTATCTGTTTGTCAATTTGCCTATCTTTTTGTCTATGTATCTACCTATCTATCTATCTATGTATATATCTATCTATCTATTTTTCTTCCTATCTATCTATTTTTGTATATCTCTACCTATATATATGTCTATTTATCTTGCTATCTTTCAATCTATCTATCTATCTATATGTCTATATATCTATCTATCTATATATCTAAATTTCAATCAATCTATCTATCTATGTATCTATCTATTGATATATATATATATATCTGTGTATTTATTTGTCTATCTATTTGTCTATCAATGTATCTATATTTCTTACTATTAATCTATCTATCATCTATATATCTTTATAACTATCTATTTGTCTAATTATCTATTTATCAATCTATTTATGAATTTGTCTATCTATCAATATAACTATCTATCTAATAATATGTATATCTACATATCTATCTATTTGTTTATCTATCTATCTATTATCTTTTTGTATATCAATATAGGTATCTTTCTGTCTAACTATTTATATATCTATATGTCTATCTATCTATCAATCAATTTGTCTGTATATCTCATTGTCAATCAATCTATCTATCTAAAGATATATATATATGTGTGTGTGTGTGTGTGTGTGTGTGTGCGTATGCGTGTGTGTGTGTGTGTCTATTTATGTACGTATGTATCTATCTATCTATTTTTCTATATGTCTATCTATATCTATGTCTATCTATTTATGTATCTGTCTAATTGTATATAAATCTAACTAAAACTTGGTATATCTATGTATCTATCTATCTATCTATTTGTCTATGTATATCTTTTTATTTTTATCTATATATCTATATGTATATCTATCTACCGATCTATCGGTCTATCTATCTATCTATCTTTCTATCTAATTATCTAAAATAAAATTAAAATTAAAAATTATTTTCTTTATAAATATTAGGTATTTTATAAAATAAAATAAATTAAATTAAATTAAAATAAATTAAAATATTTTATTTTATATCTTTATGTCTATATTTTATTTATTAATCTGTCTATCAATCTTTCTATCAATCTCTCTATCAATTTGTCAATCTAAATGTCTAACTATATATCTTTCTTTCTATGTGTCTATATATCTGCCTAACTATATGTCTATCGATTTGTCAATCTATTTGTCAACGTGTCTATCTATTTGTCTATATATCTATGTCTCAATATATATGACTATCTATCTATCTATTTATTTGTGTACCTATCTATATATCTATTTGTCTATCTATCTGTTTATCTATTACTCTATCTATCTATGTATCTATCTATCTATATTTTTATCTATTTATTCATCAATCTATCTACCTATCTATCTTTCTATCAATCTATCTATATAGATTTCTATCTATCTAATTATCTGGCTATCTATCTATCTATTTTTTTGTCTATTTATCTATCTATATTTCTATTTCTCTCTTTCTATCTTTTTATTTGTATATCTATGTATATATCTATCTATATTTCTTTAATCTGTCTCATTATCTATATATATATATATATATATATATATATATATATCTATCTATCAATATATATATATATATATCTATCTATTTGTCTATATTTTTATCTATATTTCTATCTATGTATTTGTATATCTATCTGTCTATATATAATTCTATTTATCTATCTATCTATGTATCTTTCTATATATCTATCTATGTATCGATATATCTATCTATCTATATGTCTTTCTATCTATCTATTTATTAGTCTATCTATCTATATGTCATATATATTTGTCAGTCTATGTATCTATCTTTATGTCTATTTTTCTATCTAGGTATCTATCTATCTATATGTCTTTCTATATATCTATCTATGTATCAATCTATCTATGAATCTAACTATCTATATATCTATCTCTCTATATATCTCTCTATCTATCTATCTATTAGTCTATCTATCTATATGTCTATATATTTGTCTGTCTATATATCCATTTACATGGCTATCTGTCTATCTATATCTCTATGCCTATCTATGTGTCTATCTATCTATCTATGTATCTATCTATCTATATATATAATTATTTCTTTATCTATATGTCTTTCTATCAGATAGATAGATAAATAGATATATAGATATATAAACTAAGAGATAGACAAATAGATAGATAAATAGATAGACCTATACATAGGTAGATAAATAGACAAATAGATATACATAAATATAAATCGATAAATACACATAAAGATAGAAAGAAAGATTGAAATATAGATTATGAGATAGATAAATAGATATATAGATATATAGATAGATACAAAGATAGGTAGATAAATAAATAGATATACAAATAGATTTAGAGATATTTATAGGGATAGACAGACAAATAGATAGATAGATAGATAGAAAATTATGAAAGTAAATAGTCAGGTAAGAAAATAGAAAGACAGATAGAGAAATAGATAGATAGATAAATAGACCGAAAGACAAATAATCAAATTTACAAAAATGATAGATAGAGAGAGAGATAGATAGTTTGATAGATAAATTAATAAACAGATAGATTGATTGATTTATAGTTTTATTAAAAGCTATATTGATAGACAAATAGATAGATAGATAGATATACAAATAGATAAACAAAAAGATAGATAAATATATAGATAGATAGATAGACAAATAAAAAGATAGGAATATATATATATATATATATATATATATATCGATAGATAGGTAGATATATAGATTGATAGATAGGTAGATAATTAGATAGATATATACATAGATAGATAGACAGACAGATAGAGAGATAGATAGATAAATAGATATATAGTCAATTTGATAGATAGAATGATATATAGATTGATTGACATATTGATAGATAGATAGATAGATTAATATCTAGATTAATAGACAGATTAATAGATAGATTGATAGATAGATCAATATATAGATTAATTAATAGATTGATAGACAATTTGATATATAGATTAATATATAAAATTATAGACAAATTGATAGATAGATTGATAGATAAATTGATCATCATATATATTGATTGACTGATAGATAAAATGATAGACAAATTAGATAGATTGATAGAAAAATAGATAGATTGATAGATTGATAGAAAAATAGATAGATAGATTTATTGATATATAGATAAATAGATAGATAGATAAATAGATCTACAAATAGATATAAAGATACATAGATAGACACATTGATATTCAAATTGATTAGCAGATAGATAGACAAATAGATAGATGGATAGATAATTAGATTTATATATAGATTTATAGACAGATTTATAGGAAGATATATAGATAAATAGATAGATAGAAATATAGATAGAGAGATATATAGATAAATAGATAGATAGATATATTATTATATAGACAGACATATAGATAGATAGATAGATCAATAGATATATAGATATCTATCTATCAATCAATATGTCAAAATGTTTATCTAATCTATATGTCTATCTATCTAATTATCTATCTATTATCTATTTATTTGTCTATTCGCATATCTATCTAACTACTAATTTTATCTATCTATCTAAATATTTACCTATCTAACTATTTATCTATCTAACTATTTATCGATCTAATTGTGTATATATCTATAAATCTATATATCTATCTATATATTTAACTAAATTTTGATATGGCTATTTGTCTATATATCTATCTATTATATGAATATATATAACTATATGTCTATTTGACTATCTATATTTTAATCTATTTGACTATCTATCTATCTATTAATCTATCTACCTATATGTAAATTTATCTATCTATCTATTTGTCAATCTATCTATCTATATATCCATTAAGATTTCGAGCTACTCTTTTGCTGCCTAATCTCTCAACTAAGAACTGAGATAGGGGATTGGATGGCCTGAGGGAACTTGCTTGTTAAAAAAAGATAGGCTGCTCAAAAAAAAACAAATGTGCAATGGGCTTTCCGCTATCTATCTGTCTATCCCTATATATCCCCATCTATCGATTTGCATATTTGTATATATGTTTATCTATATATTTGACTAACTATATAACTATTTATCTATTTATTTATCTATATATCAATCTATTTGTCTATATATGTATCTATATATATTTCAAACTATCTTTATGTCTATATGTCTATCTGTTTATCTGCATATCTAGCTATCCATCAATCTATTTATCAATCATTGTATCTATCTATCTATATATATATATATATATATATATATATATATATATATATATATATATATATATATATATATATATATATATATATGTATCTATGTATCTATTTATCTATCTATGTATCTATCTATTTATCTATCTGTCTATTTACCTGTCTGTCTATCTATCTATCTATCTATTTGTATATCTATCTATCTGTATATCTACATGTCTATCTATCTATATATCTATCTATCTATCTATATGCATGTCTATCTATCTAAGTGTCTATCTATCTATATGTCTATCTATCTAATTATCTATCTACATATCTATCTTTCTTTCTTTCCATCTATCTATCTATCTATCTAAATAAATGACTATGTGTCTATTTGGCTATCTATATATTTGTCTATCTATCTATCTAACCTTCTATCTATTTGTATACTCATCTATCTATCTATCTATCTATCTATATAACTATCTATCAGTCTATCTATCTATATCTCTAGCTTTCTATTATTCTATCACTAAATCTATTTATCTATCTATCTATTTATATTTTTATTTGTCTGTCTATCTATTTGTCTATCTATCTATTTAGTAATCTATCTGTCTATCTATCTATCTATATATCAATCTATCTATGTATATATTTGTCTATCCATCTATATATCTATCTTTTTATTTGTTTATTTAATTAAAAGTCTATATGTCTACCTATTAATCTATCTAACTATTAAACTATCTATCTTTCTTCTATCGATCTAACAAATAGATGTCAACTATCTAACTACATTTCTTTCTATATTTCTAATTTTCAATCTCTCTAATTATA
>JAREIK010002513.1:125039-201307 GCA_029783825.1 Sapria himalayana | reverse complement strand
AGATTGATAACAAAATGATAGACACATTGATAGATAGATTGATAGCTAGTTTGATAGACAGATTGATATACATATTGATCGACATATTGATAGACATATGATTAAGAGATAGTCAGACGTATTGATAGATAGATAGATAAATAGATAGATAGATAGGAAGACAGATAAATAGATATCAAGATAAATGAAAAATATTAGATAGAAAGATAGATAGATAAATAGACTGAGAGATAGACTGATAGATAGTCATATAAAAAGACAAATAGATAGAAAGATAGAAAGACAAATACAAAGATAGATTAATTGATACATTAATTTATACATAAATTGATAAAAAGATAGACAGATAAATAGATAGATAGATAGATATATAGATATTTAGATAGATAGATTGATAGAAAGATAGATAGATAGATAGAAAGATAGATTGTTAGATAGATAGATAGAAAGATTGAAAGATAGACAGATAGACTAAAATTTTATTATACAAATAGATATATAGATACATAGATAGATAGATATATAGATAGATAAATAGATAGATAAAAATACAAATAGATAGATATATAGATAGACTGATAGATAGACAAATATATATATATATATAGATAGATAGAGTGAAAGATAAATACATAGATAGATAGGTAGGTAAACAGATAGATATTTAGATAGATATATAGAAAGATACAAAGATTGATTGATTGATAGAAAGATAGATTGATAGATATAGAGATAGACAAATAGATAGATTAATAGAAAGATAGATAGTTAGATATATAAATACATAGACAGACATATAGATAGATAGATAGATAGACACACAGATAGTTAGTTAGTAAGATAGATAGAATTCTGATAGAGAGATAAATAGATATATAGACAAAAGATAGAAAGATAGATAGACACATAGATAAAAATAGATAGACATATAGATATATTGATTGATACATAGATTGAAAGATATATATATAGAAAAATAGATGGATAGATAGATAAATAGATATATAAATAGTTAAATACATAGATAGTCAAATACATTGAAAGATAAATTGATATTCATATTGATAGATAGATTAATATACAGATTGGTAGATAAATTGTTAGAAAGAATGAGAGATAGATTGATAGATAGACAGACAGACTGATATATAAAAATAATATATATATCGACAAATAGATAGATAGATATATAAATAGATAAATAGATAGACAAATAAAAAGATAAATAGTCTGATAGATAAATAGATATATAACAGTTAGATAGACATATTGATTGATTGATTGTTACACAAAAAGATAGATAGATAAATAAAAGATAGATAGACATATATATAGATTTATAGAGATAAAGAAAAATCGATATATAAATAGATAGATATACTAACAGATATACATATTGATATATAAATAGATCCACAAATAGATAGACATATAGACCTATAAATAGATAGTTAGTTAGTTAGATAGATACATTAATAGACAAATAGATAGATAGTTATATAGGCAGAGAGATATACAAATAGTTAGAATAAAGAGATAAAAAGACAAATAGATAGATTGGCAAATAGATTGATAGATAGAGAAATAGTTAGATAGATAGTTATAGAAATAGATAGATAAATATATGAATATATAGACAAATTGTTCTATCTATAGATAGACACTTATATACATAGATAGAGAGATATTAAGATAGATAGATGGATATATAAATAGATAGATAGATGGATATTTAGATAGAAAGATAGAATGAAAGAAAGATAGGTAAACAAATAGACATATAGATAGTCATATAAATATAGAAATAAATAGATCAATAGATAGATAGAAAAATAGGTTGACATAAAGATAGATATAAAGATAGACAGTTAGATAGATAAATAGATGGATAGATAGATAGATAAATAGAAAAATAGATAGATACAGAGACAGACAGATAAAGAGTTAGTTAGATCGATAGATAGATAAATAAATAAATAAACATATAAATAGACAAATATATAAACAAATAGATAGACTGATAGAAAGAGAGTTAAATAGATAGAAAGATAGATAGATATATAGATAGATAGATAGTTATACAAAAAGATCGATAGATGGATAGATAGACACATAAATAGACAGAAAGATAGACAGATAGATAAACAGATACTTAAATTGATAGTCAGATATATCAATAGATAGATAGACATATAAATTGACATTGATAGACAAATAGTTAGATAGATAGGTAGATAGATATTTAGAAAGATAGTTTAACTGATAGATACAAAAATAGATTGATAAATAGATAGATAAATAAATAGATAGATAGATACATATATAGCTAAATAGATAGACAGATAGATACATAGATAGATTAATAGATAGTTATATAGATTGATAAATATAAAGATAGATAGATAGACAGATCGATAAATAGAAAGATAGATAGATAGACAGATCGATAGATAGATTGATTAATAGATAGACACATCGATATATAAATAAATAGACAGATAGATAGAGTGATAAATAGATTAACATAATGATAGATAGATAAAGAGATAAATAGACAAAGAGACAGATACATAAATGACAAATAGATAGACAAATAGATTGACAAAAAGATATATGGAAAGATAGATAGACATATAGATAGATAGATTAATAGAGATACATAAATTATCAATCATTCTATCTATTATCTGTCTATAAATCTCTCTTACGTATATATATCTATAAATTATCTGTATTTCTGTCTCTCGGTCTATTTCTGTATCTGTCTATTATTTATCATTCTATATTTCTATTTAACTATCTGTCTATCTATATATCGATCTATGTATCTATGTATCTATTTGTCTACATGTCTACCTGTCTACTTATCTACAAGTCAACCTATTTATTTATATACATATCTATCTATATATATGTCTGTCTGTGTCTATATGTCTATCTATCGATTTTTCTATCTGTCTATATATATAAATATATATATATATATATATCTATCTATTTATCCCACTATCAAATAATATCTATATTTATTTGTATATCTATCTATCTATCTTTCTGTCTATTTATCTATTTATTTATCTATCAATCTTACAATCTATCTATCTGTCTATTAGTGTATGTGTCTATCTATTTATCAGTCTATCAATCTATTGTCTATCTATCTATTGTCTATCTATCTGTATATATCTTTATGTATATATTTGTATATCTAAATATATATATGTCTATCTATCTATCTATCTTTATGTTTCTCTGTCTATTTGTCTAATATGTCTTTCTATTTATCTGTCTATCTATCTATCTATCTATCAATATAACTATCAATCAATATATATATATATATATATATATATATATATATATATATATATATATATCTATCTATCTATATATCTAAGTGTCTATCTATATGTCAATCTATCTCACTATCTATCAATTGATCTATCGATCTATTGGTTTGTTTATCTACCTATTTATCTGTCTATCTATCTATCTTTCAAATTCTCAATCTTTTAATCTGCTAATCTATCTATATGACTATCTATCAATTTGTCAATCTATCTATCTATCTATCAGTCTATCTATCTATCTATTTATCTGTCAATCGATTTGTTTCTCTCTCTCTCTCTCTTGATATCTTTATATCTATCTATCTTTCTGTCTTTATATTTGTCTATCTATCTGCCTATCAATCAATCAATTTGTCTATCTTTATATCTGCTAATCTATCTGAATATCTGTCAATCTATGTGTATATCAATCTATCTGTATATTTTTCTATCTATCTATCTATATATCTTTCGATCTATTTATCTATTTATAAAGTTATCGATCATTCTTTCTTTAATTCTATCTATCAATTAAAGAATTTATCTACTTACCTATCATATATCTTTGTATATATCTATCTATCTATCTATTTATCTGTATGTCTATCAATCTATTATTTTATATGTCTATCTATCTATATATCTATCTATATGTCTCTCTATTTATCTATATATCTATCTATATGTCTATCTTTCTATCTATCTAGTGGTTTATCTATCTATCTGTCTATCTATCTCTATTTTTATGTCTACAAGTCTATCTGTCTTTCTATCTATCTATCAATTTATCTATCTATCAATCTATCTATATGTATATTTATCTATCTATAATATATATCTTTCTATTTATTTGTATATATGTCTATCTATCTATATGCCTATCTATATATATGTCTACCTATCTAACTTTTTAAACTATCTATTTGTCTTTTTGTCTATATGTCTATTATCTATCTGTGAATTTTTAAATTTATCTATCAATCTCTCTACCTATCTGTATATCTGTCTATCTCTCTATCATTTTATCTATTTATCTATCTCTAATTCTATCTTATATCTATATATTTATCTATCTAACTAACTATCTATCTGTATATTTGTCTATCTGTCTATCTTTTTATTAGATTATTTGACTATCTATCTGTCTATCTGTCTCTCAGTCTATTTGTCTACCTATCTAACTATCTATCTGACTATCTATATATCTGCCAATTTATATGTTTATCTATCTATCAAATCATTTATCTTTTTATTTTCTATCTATCAATCATATTATCTATTAATCTGTCTCATTATCTATCAATCTATTTATTTATCTATCTATTTGTCTATCTATCTATCTTTCTATTAGTGTATCTATCTATATGTATATTTGTTTTTCTTTCTTTCTATCTATAATTCTATCTATCTATCTATATAATCAAATTACCTATCAATCAATCTATCTTTCTATCATTCTATATATCTACCTAATTATCTATTTGTCTGTCTATCTATTTATCTGTCTATCTATTTATATATCTATCTTTCTATCAGTCTTTGTGTATAAGTGTCTATTAGTCTATATGTTTATCAGTATATCTATCTATCTATCTATCAATTATCTATCGAACTTTTTTTATATCTATTTTCTATCTATTTTTATGTATATCTTTCTATCTATCTATATGTCTATTTATCCATCTTTTTATCTATCTATCTATTTATGTATGTATATGTATATCTATCTATCTATATATATATATTTCTATCTATTTGGCTTTCTATCTATCTATTTTTCTATCTATCTATCAATGTCTCTATCAATCAATTTATCAATCTATCTATCTTTCTATATTTCTATCTTTTTATCTATCTATCTATCTAGTTATCTATCTTTCTATGTATTTATCTATCTATGTATCTATCTAATGATCTATCTATCTATTTGTCTATCAATTTGTCTACCTATTTATCTATCTATCTATCTATCTATCTATGAAGTTATCTATCTTTCTATCTATCAATCATTCATTCTGTCAATCTGTCTGTCTATCTATCAGTCTATTTATTTGTCTATTTGTCTAAATGTCTATATTTCTATCTATCTATATGTTAAAATGTTTAATTCATATCTCTTTATCATTCTATCATTCTATCTACTTATCTATCTATTTTTTCTATTAATCTACTTGCAAATCTCATTATCTATCTATCTAGATATTTTTCTATCAATCTATCTTTAAGTCTATCTGTTTATATGTCTATTAGTCTTATTATTTATTTGTCCAAATGCCTATCTATATATTTATCTATTTCTCTATTTTTCTATGTTTCAAACTGTCTATCTATTTATTTATCTGTCCGTCTATTGATCTATATATCTGTCTATCTATTTTTCTGTCAATCTATCTACCTATCTACCTATCTATCTGTCTATTTATTTATAAGTCTATCTATCTAACTAACTATCTATCTATCTATATTTCTACTTATATATTTGTCTTTGTTTCTATCTCTCTATCTATTTATCTGTCTATCTATTTATCTTTAAATTTGTCAATCTCTCAATCTATTTTAGTGTCTTTCTATCAATCTATCTATATCTTTATGTCTCTATCTATCTATCTGTCAATTTGTCTATCTGTCCATCTTTATATCTTTCTATCTATATCATTGCCTATCTATTTATCTATCTATTTGTCTATCTATATATCTGAAAATTTATTTTATGTATATCTATCTATCTATCTGTCTATCTCTATATTTGTCTATTTATATATCTATATGTCTATCTATATTTGTCTTTTAGTCCAAATGTTTATCTTTAAATTTACCTATATGTCTATCTATCTTTCTATGTATCTATCTCTTTGTCTATTTAGGTATCTACCTATCTATCAACCTATTTACATATCTAACTATCTATCTGTATATCTGTCAATCTTTATATTTATCTATCTATCTGTCTGTCAGTCTTTCAATATGTCAATCTATCTTTCATTCTATCTTTCTTTCTATCTTTCTATTTATCTAACTCTATCTTTCTATCTGTCTATCTGTCATCTTTCTATATGTCTATCTGTCTATCTATCTATCTATCTACTATCTATCTATCTATAAATCTTTCTGTCTATCTTTTTATTTGTCCATCTCTTTATCTATCAATCAATCTATCTATCTATCCTTCTGTCAATCATTCTATCTGTCAATCCTTCAATCTATCATAATGTATATATGTCTATATGTCTATATGTCTATCTGTCTATCTACCTATATGTCTATCTTTTCTTTATATCTATCTCTGTATCTGTGTATCTATATATATGTATATCTTTCTTTTTGTCTTTCTATCTAACTAACTATCTATTTTTCTTACTTCCTATCTAACTAACTAACTAACTATCTATCTATATGTATATCTAACGTTCTGACTATATGTCTATCTATCTATCTATCTATATATATGTCTATTTGCATATCTTTATATCTGTCTATCTATCTACCTATCTATCTATATGTCAAACTATCTATCTAACTAACTATATGTCTATCTGTCTATTTAACTATCTATATGTATAGATAAATATAGATAAATATCTATATGTATAGATAGATAGGCAGATAGATAGAAGGATAGATAAATTGATAGATAGACATATAGAGAGATAGATAGATCGTTAGATAGATAGATATACATATATATAAACAAATTGATATATAGATAGACATATATATGGTTAGATAGAAAGATAGATTGATCTATAGATATATAGACAGAAAGATAGACAACTATATAAAGATATACAAAGATAGATAGATAAATAGACAAATAGATAGTTAGATATATAGATAGATGGAAAAATATGCATACAAATAGATATATAGACAGATAGACAAATAGACAGATAGACAGATTGATAGATAGATAGGCATTCAGTTAGTCAAGTAGGTAGATAGTCAGGCATGGACATAGGTTGATATACAAACATACAGACAAATAGATATACATAGATACAAACATAGAGATAGAAAGACAAACAGATATAAAAATAGCAGATATGTATAATTATAGACTGATAGATTGATATATAGATAGATAGATAGATAGAATGAATGATATATAGATAGCTAGAAAGTTAGATAAATAGATTGATAGATAAATATACATATAGATAGATAAATAGTCATATAAACAAACTAAAAGAAAGATAGGCAGGCAAACAGATAGACAAACAGACACATAGATAGATAGATATATAATAGACAAATAATCTAATAGATAGAAAGACAAATAGATAGATAAAAAAAATAAACAAATAGATATATTTATTTATTGATATATAGATTTAAAAATTGATATATAGATTGATAAATTGATAGATAGATAGAAAAATAGATAGATAGACACATAGACAGATAGATTGATTGGTTGATATATAGATTGATAGAAATATAGATTGATAGAATTTTAGATAAAGGCGATAGGTGAATAGATAAACAAATAGATAAGTAAATAGATAAATAGATAGATATATAAAATATTAAACCGATAGATAGATAGATAGAAAGACATATAGATAGACAGATAGACAGACAAATAGATTGATTAATTGAGAGACAAATAAAGAGACATATAGTAATATTGATAGATAGACATATATAGTCATATTGATAGAAATATAGATAGACTTATATATAGAAAGAATGATAGATAGATATATATACATATAGATAGATAGTTTGATTCATGGATATATAAATAGATATATAGTTAGATAGATAGAAAGAAAATAGATAGACTAATAGATAGACATATAGATAGATAGATTTATACATATAATGATATATAGATAGATATACAAAAAGATAGACATATAGATAAACATATAGATAGAGATGTTGATAGATAGATAGCTAAATATAATTATAGATAGATAGATAGATAAGTAGTTAATAAATAGTTATATTGATAGTAGCCAGATAGATTGATAGATAGATAAATTGCTAAATTAATAAAAAGATAGATAGACAGATAGATAGATATATAGATTGATAGACAGATATATAGACATATAGATAAATAGATACACAAATAGATAGACAAATAGATATCCATATAAATAGATAGATAGACAAATAGATAGACACATTAGTAGTTAGATAGATTGACATAATGATCGATAGATAGATAGATATAGATGATTGATTGATATATATATATATATATATATATATATTTGGATAGATAGATATAAACATAGATAGATAGTTAGATAAATAGATAGATAGATAATCAGATACATAAATAGATTGATTGATAGAAAAACTGATAGAATAATAGATAGGTATTCATCAAATTAGTAGTTTTATATATAGTTTGATAAATAGATTAATAGATTGATTGATAGATAGATAGATAGACATATTGATTGACATAGTAATAGCCAGATAGATAGAGTGATAGATAGACTGATAGAGTGACTAATAGATAGACAGATAGGTAAACAGATAAGAAGATAGTTAGCTAAATTGATTCATATACTGAATGATAGGGAAATTAATAAATAGATTGATACACAGATTAATATATAGATTGATAGACATATAGATAAATATATAGATTGGTAGAAAGATATATAGATAGTTAGATATATAGATAGACAGATACATAGACATACTAAAAGATAGATAGATATACAGATAGATAGATAAATAGCTACATAGATTGATAGACATAATGATAGATAAAATGATAAATTTATTGATATACAGATTGATATATATATTGATTGAAAGAAAGAAAGAAATAGATAGACAAAAAGATATAAATATAGAAAGAAAGAAAGTTAGTTAGATAGATAGATAGATAGATAGAAAGAGACATAGATAGATAGACAGAGAGATAGTTTGATAGATATTTAGATATATAGATAGATAGAGAGAGAGATATAGATCGATAGACAAAGAGTCAGAAAGATAGAAAGATAAAAAGATAAATAGATAGATAGATTGCTTGATTGATAGACATACATATAGATATATAGACATATAGCTAAATAAATGGATAGATAGAATGCTAGACAGATTCATAGATCAATTGGTAGATATATTAATAGATAAATAGATAGATAGATAGATACACAGAAAGAAAGAAAAAAAAGAAAGAAAGATAGATACATAGAGAGATAATTACATAGATAGAAAGATAAACAAACAGACAGATAGATAGATAGAATGATAGACAATTAGAAAAGCACATAAACAGATAGATAGAAAGATAGAAAGTTAAATCGATGCATAGATAGTTTGAATGATATACAGATAGATAGACAAATAGATAGATAGATAGAATGATTGATTAATTGACAGATTGATAGACATATTGCTAGAGAGATTGATAGACATATTGATAGATGATTTTAAAGATAGATAGATAGAAAGAAATGATAAAAACTTTGTGGATTTTTGGGAGGCGCTCAAAGAAGGAACCCTTAGCGATAGAGAAGCAATTTCCCGTAAACTTCCATCGTTGCGCAAAATAAGCTCGACTCGAAGCTGAATATGGAGCCAATTAGCTCCCTCTTCACCAAAAAGTCTTTCTCCTACAATATTGATGAACCGGTGGTCCTGTATCTGAAGCTTATCGCGAAAGAAGGAACCCCGAGGATAATATTTTTAAATGAGGAGATGAACAAGCTTGCTGCCCCATTCAAACACACCCTCGTTTCTAAATTCTCACACGGAATACCCGATTTTAAAGAGATATATGATTTCGTTGCTTCCTTAAAACTGCACGAAAGGGTGAAGATAGCTAACTACGATAGTAAGCACATGTTCCTGCAATTCAGAGAAGAGGATGACTTCCTCAGGGTTTGGCTCAGAGGAACATGGAGTATAGTGGGCTATCCAATGCGAGTCTTCAAGTGGACCCCAGAATTTTCACCATTGGAGGAGTCCTCTATCACACCGTCTTTGGAGGAAGAAACAGGACAAACATTGAATACGAATAAATGTCAATTCCTCACATCCAAAAACACATCAGAAATTACCTCGCAAAGGATTGGTAGAATCACAAGTTTCATGCAAGCAAAGGGTGCTCTTATATACCTAGGATACCCTATTTATGAAGGAAGGGTGAAGGAGGAATACTTATCATTCTTAGTAGATAAGATTAGAAATAAAATCGTGAGTTGGAAGGTGAATCTGTTAAGTATGGCAGGAAGGATTACACTTATAACACATGTACTCTAGAGTTCCCTAACGCACGTTTTAATGTCGACGCAGCCACCAAAAAGCATAGTTAAAAAAATAGAAAAAGAAATGGCAAATTTCTTATGGGGGAAAAAAGAAGGAAAGAACAAGCTTCACTGGAAAAAATGACAAGATTTATGTTACCCTAAGGAAGAAGCCGGATTAGGTTTCTCTACACTAGAAGATATATCTAAAGCGTGGGCGTGCAAGAACTGGTGGAGAGTTAATGAAAATGAGAGTCTATGGGCTGCATATATAAAAGCTAGATATGGGCTTGGAGATAAGCCGATTAACTCTAGAAAGGCGTCAAAAAGTTGGAAATTAATGAATAAACAGAAAAATATAGTAGAAAATCATGCGATTCTGACAAGTAGAGGATGGAAATGGAAGCTCAATGCTCAAGGTACTTTTACATTAAAGAGCACAAAAAATTTAGTAAGAAGAAAAAGGTAGTCCTAGGATATCTATGAAAGATTATGGTTAAAAGAGATACCACAGAAAATAAATATATTTGTGTGGAAACTCCATGCAAAAGTCATACCGGTAGATGAGAATATACAAAGAAATGTTATAAAGCTAGCTTCTAGATGTGAATGTTGCAGAAAGGAGATAGAAAGTATTGAGCACTTATTTTCTACAGGTACAATAGCTATTAAATTATGGAGAAAGTTAGAAATAGAAGAAGAAATCAAAATAGAAGCAGAAATCAAAACAGAAGCAGGAAATCTATTTGATAGATTAGAAAGTTGGGTTCAAAAGAGCTCCGAGAATAAAATTCTCAAATGGCTAAGACAATATATTCCCCATATTACGATATGGTGCATATGGAAAGCCAGAAATAAAAGTCGTTTTGAGAATATTCCGATGAGCTATGAGAACATCCTAGAGGAGATTAAAAGAGAAAGCACATTCATAACAGCATGCTACCCGATAAAAATATAAAATAAGGACATTGATGGAAAAAAGGGTTGGGGCCTTTCCACAAGTCTCATAAAACTACCAGCTATTAAAATTATTAAGTGGAGAAAGTCTCTAAAAGACTATCTTATCTTAAATACAGATGAAAGTTTTAAAAGAGACATGGGAGTGGCAGGAGGTGGAGGAATAAGAAATGAGGAAGGTAGAGTAATTAAGGCATTTACTATGAGAGGAACAACCTCTTCAGTTTTGCACACAGAAACAATGGCTCTATATAAGCGTCTTCAAATTTGCAAAGAAAATGGATTCAGCAAAATTCAAATTCAGGTAGACTCGAGTCTTTTAGTAGATCTAGTGAAAGACGAAATAGAGCTCTGGAGGTTAGACGAAGATATTAATAAGATAAAAGAATTAGTAATTGAGCTAAAAGGGAAAATTATTCACATATTTAGGGAAGCCAATGCGCTTGCAGACAAAATAGCAGTGGAAGGTTTGAGGAAAGGTTTTCAGGAATTTAATGAGAATAACATTCCAGATAAGTACAAAGGATTGATAAGACTTGACAAAATAGGATTTCCTTATATTAGAGTTCAAAATTAAAAGAATAAAACATAATTTTAAGAAAACTTATTGGATTTCTTGATTTGGTATGTGTCTTTGTTTTATGCCTTTTGTTTCTCTTTAAAGACAATTGTAGGCGGTGGCAAGTCTTATCAGAAAATCTCCCTAGTCATGATGGGGGAAAAGAGCCTGCCTGAAGAATGAGAAACATTCATAAAAAAAAGAGAGGCATTGGGTAGGATGTCAGCTGGCTGTGAAGGCCGTTTGAAAGAAGCTCCAACAGGGAAGCAAATGTAAGTTGGTAAGGGTACAATAGTGATAATATAATTTATATGGTATTGGTTGTATTGGGTTTTTTTTGCAAGAAAAGCTTTCAAGTACCAAAAGGGGCTTTAGTACCGAGGACAACTGTTTTATATTCTTTAAATATCGCTTGTAATTTGTTGAATTTGATATGTAATGAGTTAGAAAATAGAGTCTGTAACTTGATAATGGTAAAGGCGGCAGGAGTCTGTATAGGGCAGTAGACGTGCCTATATGAGTCTGTAAGGGTAGTTCACACACAGCAAAGCCAACTGAAGGGACACGGAATGAAGCTTCAACAGGTTCCCAGAGGTAAGATAACAATAGTTGTAATTATGCATGATATTGCCAGTTTTGGGGTGTTAATGATGCAGGAGGAGACTGAATATACACCTCCAAGCAATAAGGTATTAACGGGGTAGCAAAAAGGCTCTGTTGAATGAAGAGATTATGGCATCAACGGGGCAGCTAAAGGAGACCTGTCAAGTAGGGGGGCTCGGTAAGGCATCAACGGGGCAAGGAAATAGCCCAGAAAAGATTCAAGTTATCAAATTGATTATAGTACAGAGAAATGGAAAAAGCATAGTTACCCCTATTCAAAGAGCCAAACAAAGTTATGAAAGGTAGGAAAAGATTTCAAACACAACTTGAACAAAATAGTCCAGAAAATTGCATCAAAATTAGTATATATACTTCATAATGCATACTTAAATGAAGAGAGTTAAAAGCATGATTTCATAGAGCTAGGTCTTTATTTCTTTTTTGAGAATGGGTGTAAAAGCGAAAAAGGGTAGTATTAGTTTGTACAAATGGTATTCCTCCGCCAAAAGAGATGGCATAATAATAAAACAAACCTTTAAAAAAAAGATAGATAGATAGAAAGAAAAATATATAGATAAACAAAAAAATAGACAAATAGAAAGATAAATAGATAGATACATAATTTAATAGATAGATTGATTAAAAGATAGATAGATAAATAGATTGACTCATAGATAGATATATAGATAGACGCACAAATAGATAGATAGATAAATATATAGATAGATAGACTGATAAACTAATAGATAGATATATAGATAGGCATGTGGACAAAAGATAGAAAGATAATTAAATAGATAAATTGATTGATAGGCACATCTATAGAAAAATATATAGACAGATAGCTAGGCAGAATGATAGACATATAAATAGATAGACAAATAGACAGATCGATCGAAAGAATATTAGGAAAATATATAGATAGACAGGATGATAGACGCATAAATAGCTAGTTAGACAGATAGATCGATCGATAAATTATTGGATAGATATATAGATAGAAAGACATATAGATTGACAGAAAAATAGATAGATAGATTGATAAATAGACAGATAGATATCCAAGTAGATACACAAAAGAATAAATAGATAGACAGATAGACAAATAAACAAATAGGAAAAACATATAGATAGAAAGGAAAATAGATAGACAAACAAATAAACAAATAAGTAGTTAAATATACACAAATTTAGACGAACAAAAAGATAGACAAATAAATTAATTGTTTGATAGATAGATAGATTAGTAAATAGATAAATAGATAAATTGATAGATACTTAGACAGATAGATAATAAATAGAATGATTGATAGATAGACAGATTGATAAACAAATTCATAGATAGATTGACAGATAGATTTATAGATGGATTGAAAGTTAGATGGAATTATAGACACACACACACATACATATATAGATTAATAGAAAGACAGATAAATTTAAATATTATTAGACAGATAGATAGATATATAAAAATAGATAGACAAATAGATATATAAGCAGATATACAGATAGATAGATAGATAGATAGATAGAAAAACAACCAAACAAACAAGTAGACATATAGATAAAAAGACAAATAGATAGATAGATTTATAGACAAACAAATATATAAATAGACACAAAGATAGACACCCAGAATTATAGGTAGATAGATTAACTAATTGATTGATAGATAGATAGATATATATATATATATATATATATATATATATATACAGATAAATAGGTAGATATATAGATAGATAGATATAGAGATAGATAGATAAAATGATAGATTGATAGATAGATTGATAGACAAATTCATAGACAGATTGAAAGACACTTTTTAGATGGATAGATAAAAAGATAGAATTATAGATAGATAGATAAATCGAAACATTAAAGAGAAATAGATAGATAGATTGAAAAGATTGACATATAGATAAACAAATAGAAAGATAGTTTGATAGATAGATAGATAGGAAGATAGATAAAGAGATAAACAAGTAGATAGATAGAGAGATAGATACAATTATAGATAGACAAACAAACAAACATTCCGATAAATAGACCGAAAGATAGATAAATAGACAAATATATAGACAGAAAGATAAACTAATAGATTAATTGATTGATAGAAAGACAAATAGATAGATAGATTGATAGACATATTGATAAATAGATAGATAGGTAGATAGATAAAAAGATAGATTGATAGATAGATAGGAATATAGTTAGATAGATTGATAAATAGGTAGAATGATATATAGATAGATTAATAGATAGTTAGATAGACAATTATATAGATAGATAGAAATAAAGATAGACAGACAAATAGGGAGAGAGATAGATCGATAGATAGATATGTAAGTAGATATACAAATAGATAGATAGACACACCAGACAAAAAAATAGACAAATTGAAAGATAGACTATTTGTCTATCTTTTTTTTTTAAAGTTTGTTTATTAATTTATAACCCTCTCTTTTGGCGGAGGAATACCATTTGTACAAGCTACTTCTACCCTTTTCCCTCTTACATCCATGCCCCATTTCTAAAGACTAGTTAAAATGGCAATATTCCTAGTACTAAATAACCACTAGTTTTTATAGAAACTATATTAAAAGACTTCTATATGGGCTTAGCTTTCTCGGGATGCTTCACCCTTTAATTTCCTTATCACTCTTGGAGATGAATCATCTTTCCTCTTGGTTGGATTCCTCACTCCATCTACTTTGTATACATTATTTACCTGCAAGATAACAAGATATATCTTATTTTCCTTTTTACCTTTGAACCATGCTGAAGTATTTTTTCCAGCCCTTAATTCCGCATTTGTCCATGCCCTTTATCTCTATTTGTAAAGCTTTAAACTTTCCTTTTCGAAGCTTTTTCCAATCCTCCTATCAGCATCTTTAACCTTCCCGAATACCTAACCTTGACACTTATCTCTCATATCTCTTTTTGTTTAAAACTTACCACATTTCTTGCAGAAAAAACAGACTTCCTCTCTCTCATTATTTCCGCACTAATGGCTTTATATATATTAGGATCCATAACACATGACTTAACAATACACAATACAGACTCTTATGAATTACAGTCTTGTTTTAAAACAGAAAATTGATGACCCTTAAAGGACTATCCTGCAAAATAAAAAACCAGCAAACCCAGAAAAAAGAAAAAAAACAGAAATTTCCAACTTACCTTTCCCTTATTTGATCCTTGCAAGGCGAGGCTTTGTAGAGACAGAAATTCCCCTACAGAGTCAGCTATCCAGTTATATTTTCATTTTCTCAATATTTTAAGTTGCTTCCTATTTACTATGATTTAATCTTACATAAGGGAAAGATAATTTGTCTAGTCGAGCTACTCCTTTTAATTTAAGCGGTAATGAGTTCTCATCATATTTTATTTCCCCTCTGGACGAACCTATTCTGGCTAGGTTATCCGCTAGTGTGTTTGTCTCCCTGTAAATGTGTATTAATGAAGCTTTTAATTCAATAATAAGATTTATAATTTCTTCTAAATCCTCCTCATACCTCCAAAGAATTCTTCTATTGATGACTGTATCTACTAGTAATTTCGAATCCACCTGAATTTGAATGTTTTTAAATTATAATTTTTTACATATATCTAATCCAGTTTTCAAGGATTTTATTTCTGATTCGAGAGCTGAAGAGGCTACGCTAGAGAGAGTAAAAGCTTTTATTACTCTCCCTTTCTGATTCGAATCCACCTGTATCTACTAGACTATTTGTCTATCTTTCTATCAATAGATAGATAAATATACAAAAATACAGAATGAAAAATAGACAAATAGATAGACAGACAGATAGACAGATAAATAGACTAATAGATATACAAAAAGATAGATAGATAGATATATATATATATATAGATAGATAGATAGAAATACAAAAAATAGACAAATAGATATATTGATCAATAAACACATTTATAGACAGACTGATGGACATATTGATAAATAGATTAATATAAAGATGGATAAAAAAATTTATAGTTAGATTGATAGACAGATTCATAGATAGATAGATAGATAGATTAGATAGATTGATAGACAGATAATTCGAAAGATAGATAGATAGATATAAAGATAAAATAGATAAATAAATAGATAGATTATTAAATAGATAAATAAATAAATAGATAGATAGCAAAATAGATATAAATATAGATATATAGACATATAGATAGATAGATAGATAGATATATAAATTGATAGATAGATAGATAGGCAGAAAGATATACACATACAAATACATATAAATAGACAAATAGATAGATAGGTAGACATATAGATAGACATATAGCTAGATATTTATATAAAAAGAATAATAGGCATATTAATAGATAGATTGATAGATAAATTGATAAAAACATTGATACATAGATAGATAAACATATAGATAGATAGTAAAAAGAAAGAAAGATAGATAGACAGATAGATACATAGATACATAGATTGATAGATACATAAAATGATATACAGACATATAGTTATATAGAGATATAGACAGATAAAAATATTGTAGGATAGGAAAATAAAGAGATAGACACACAGACAAATAGAATGATTGAAAGATAAATAGATAAATAAATAGATTAATAGATAGATATTTTGATAGATTGATCTATAAATAGATAGATAGATAGAATATCTTATTGATAGATAAATTGATATATAGATTGATAGATAGATTGATAGACAGATTGATATACATATTGATAGATAGATTGATAGTCATATTTATAGATAGAAAGATAGAATGATTGATAAATAGATAGATATACATAAAGATAGATAGATAGATCAAATGATAGAATTACATAAAGATACATTTATATAAAGACATATAGATACACAAATTGATAGAAAAATTGATAGAAAAATTGATAGATTGATTGATAAACAAATTTATAGACAGTTAGATAGAAAGATTGATAAACATATAGATAGAAAAAAAGACAGAGAAATAGATAGAAAAATAGATAGAGAGATTGAAAGATAGATAGATACTCATATTGATAGACAGACAGATAGATAGATAACATATTGATAAAAAGATAGATAGAGAGAGAGATAAATAGATAGATAGATAGACAAATAAATATACATATAGATGGACAAATTGATAGATAGATAGATAGATATACAGATAAATAGACATATAGATAGATTAACAAATACGTAGTTAGATAGATAAATAGAATAAAAAACATAAAAATCAAAAGATAAATAGATAGATAGATTGACAGATAAATAGGCAAATAAATATATAAATACATAGAAAGAAAGAAAGATAGATATATAGATAGATAGACAGATAGATAAATAGATAGATAGAAAATACATAGATAAATAGATAAATAGATAGATAAATAGATATATAGATAGATATATGGATAGACATATATATAGACATTTATGCTGATAAACAAATAGATAAATAGATAGATTAACAAATAGATACATAGACAGACAGATAGATAGACAGAAAGATGAATATAGTGATTGATTGATAGACAGATTTATAGACAGATTGATAAACATATTCATAAAAAAGTTTAATAGTCAGATTGATAGACAGATTGATATATAGATAGTTATACCGAATGATATCAAGATAGATAGTTAGACAAATAAGCAGATATTGAGATAGATAGATAGATAGATAGATAAGAGACATATAGATCCAGTGATTATTATATATATATATATATATATATATATATATATAGATAAGTAGATAGATAAATAGATAGATAAAGAAGCAGATAGATATAAAAATAGATAGACAAACATACAAACAAATAAACAGACATACAAAAAGGTAGAAAGATAGATAGATAAATAGACAATTAGAAAGACAGAGAGACAAATAGACACACAGATAGACTAATAGAAAGATAGTTGAAACTATTAATTGATTGATAAATTGATATATTCATAGATAGATAAATAGATAAATAGATAGATAGATTAATAAGAATATTGAAAAATATATTGATAGAAAGATTGATAGATAAATTAATATATTGATTGAAAGTCAGATAGATAGATTGATTGATAGACTAGTAGATAGAAAGATTTATTGATAGATTGACATATATATTGATTGATAGATAGTTAGATAGGTTGATAGAGTAATAGATAGATATATAGATAGATAGATATATAGATAGATAGATAGATATAAATATATATATATATATATATATATATATATATATATATATATATTGATAGATTATTAGACAAATAGATAGAAATATAGACTGATAAATAGATAGACAGATAGATAGAAAGATAGATAACCAAAAAGAAAGATGAATATATAAAAAGATAGATAGTTAGTTAGATAGTCAAATAAATAGACTAATAGATAGATAGATAGAGAAATTGATAAACAGATAGATAGACAGTTAGATAGAACTATACATAGATAGATATATCGTTAGACAAATTGACAGATAGATAGATTGAGAAATATATAGAAAGATATATAGACAAATAGATATATAGATAGATGGATATATAGATAGGCATATAGTTAGATAATTAGATAGAGAAATAGATATACATATTGATAGATAGATATATAGATAGACATATATATAGATAGATAGATATACAAATAGATTGAGAGACAGATATACAGAAAGATAGATAGGTATATAGATAAATAGATAGATTAATAAATAAAAAAATAAATAAATAGATGGATGGATGGATAATTGCATAGATAGATAGATATATAGAATCACAAACAAACTAACTAATAGACTTACATATAGACAAAATATAGGTAGACAGATATATAAATAGATATACATACTGATAAATAGATAGACAGATAACCATATAGAAAGATAGACAGATAGTGACATAGATAGAGAGATAGATGGATTAATAGATAGATAAATAGGTAGATAGACAAATAAACAAAAAGACTGATAGAAACATATAAACAAAGGTTCATAGACAAACAAGTTGATAGATAGACAAATAAATAGATAGAAACATAGACTGACAAATATATATATAGATAGAGAGGTTGATAGAGCTAAAGATTGATAGATAAATAGATAGATTGACAAATATATAAATAGTTTTATAGATAAATTGATAGACATATTTATACACAGATTGAGAATTAGATTAAAAAACATATTGATAGAGAGATTTTTAGAAAGATTGATAGACATAGATAAACAGATAGATAGAAAAAATAACGATAGATAGATAGATAAATTGACAAGTCATTAGATAGATAAATAGATAAATAGATAGACAGATAGATAAAAAAATATATATATAATTAAATAGATAGATAAAATGATAGATAGATAAATAGATATACAAATAGATAGAAGAGAAAGAAAGAAAGATATATAGATAGACAAAAGGATATATAAATAGAGAGACAAAGATTAAGATAGAAATACAAATAGATATATCGATAGATATATATACAAATAGATTGATTCATTGATTTATATATACATTGATAGATAGATAGATAGACATATAGACATAAAGATATATATATATATATTATTTAATTGATAGATAGATATAGTAATAAATAGACTGATTGATAAACAGAAAAATAAATAGATAGATTGATAGATAGATAGATTGATAGAAAAGTTGATAAAAAATTAGTTAGATAGAAAGATGGGCAAACAAACAAATAGATATACAGATAGACAAAAAGATAGATAGATTGTCAGATAGATAGACAGATAGATTGACAGGAAAGATAGATAGATAGATATATAGATAGATAAATATATATAGTTATAAATAGACAGATAGATAGTAGATGGATAGGCATATAGATAGAAAATGGATATACAAATAGATAGACAAATATATACCAGATAGATAGATAGTTTTATAGAGAAATAGATTGATTCATTGATTTATTGATAGATTTACAGATAGATAGATAGGTAGATAGATAGATAGATAGACAGACAGACAGATAGATATATAGTTTGATAGATAGATATAAAGATAGATAGATGGATCGACATATAGGTAAATAGATTATTAGAGAAATAAATACAAAGATTGATTTCCAGATAGATAGATTGAGAGAAAGACATATAAATAGATATATAAATAGATAGATAAATTGATAGCAAGTTAGGTAGACAGATAAATAAAAAGATAGATAGATATAAAGATAGATAGACAAATAGATATATAGATAAATAATTTCATAGATAGACAAAAAGATATTCATATGAATAGACAGATAGACATACAAATTTATATGCATATAAACAGAAAGATAGAATGACTGATAGATAGATAGATAAATAACGAGATAGATAGACATATAAACACATAGATAAATTGACAGATAGAGAAATAGAAAGATATATAAATATAATGATAGATAGATAAAGAGATAGACAAATAGATGGATAGAAAGATAAACAAACAAATAGACAAATAGATAGAAAGACACATAGAAAGACCTTTAGATAGATAGATAGACAGACATTTAGACAAACATATAGATATACAAATAGATAGATAGATAGATAGATAGACAGATAGATAGATAAATAGATAGATAAATAGATAGATAAATAGATAAACACATAGTTAGACAAATAGATTGATTGATAGATAAGTAGATTTATAGATAGGTTTTTTATTAAGTTTGTATATTATTTATAGCCCTCTCTTTTGGTGGAGGAATACCATTTGTACAAACTACTTCTACCCTTTACCCTCTTACATCCATTCCCCGTTTCTAAAGACTAATAATATAATCTTCCTAACACTATTGAAATAACATAAAAACTCTAAGTAAGTCATCAATCTTAACTTTACTCTTTACTAAAATGAGTTTCCTTCTTTTATCTTTCTAGCGCTTCCTGGAACATCCTTCCTGTTTTTCTCTGCTGTATATATATTTCCTGCAAAAAAATAACAGGAATTTCTCCCACTTAGCCAAATTCCTTTCAACCTTGTTGCACATATTCTGCCGAAGCTTTCCTCTTCTACCGATATAGCTTCAGATTCACATCTTGAGAGCCATTTCCAAGCCACTTTGCAGCATCCTGATCTTTGCCGACCTCCTAGACTAGACACTTACCTCTCCTAGGACCTTTTATTTAATACAAACACATGATTCTGTAACTTTTAGACTTCTAAACCATTTTTTACATGATTAAACGCTGGTGAAAAAAAACATAACACATGACTTGACAAAATTTTTACAGACTCTTGCTAGTTACAACCTTCTTTTAATTCCAAGGAATATGATTTGATTGCCCCTTTTGTGCTTTCCTGCAAACACAAAAAACCAGAAACATACCGAAGGAGCAGAAAATCCCAGCCCTTACCTTTTCGTTCCCTCTTCTTTGTCTTGTGAGGTGAACCTTGCAGTGATTGTATAAGAAACAGCAACTAGATTTTCTGGTTGTTTATACCATGAACTTCGCTGTTAACCTGCACAGTCAGATTCCCCTGCAAAGAAGCTACCACAATTCCACAGCTTTTATTATTATACTTTTCTTATTCTATTTTCATATTCTTTTAATTTTCAGATTCCCCTTCACAGCAGCTACTGGATTTTCATATTCTATTTTTTCTATTAATACTACCCTTCCTAAGTCTTAAATAAGGGAAGGCCTTCCTATCCAGTTTCGCTATTCCTTTTACTTTTTTTGGCATCAAAAACTCATCAAATTCATGTTCTCCTCTTATCGAACCTAATCTTGCAAGACTATCCGCCAAAGTATTAGCTTCTCTATATATATGTAAGATTGATGCATTAAGCACTTTAATGAGGTTCAAAATAGTTTCCATTTCTTCCTCATACCTCCAAAGAATTATATTTCCACTTACTAAATCTACCAAAAGCATAGAGTCTACTTGAATTTGTATATTTTCTATATCTAATTTTTTACAGAAATTTAATCCTATATTCAAAGCTTTTATCTCCGAGTGGAGGGCTGAAAATGCTTCTGTAGCCGATGTAAATGCTTTTATCACATACCCATTTGAGTCCCTTATTACCTCTCCTCCACCTGCTATACCAGTGTCCCTATTGAAGCTACCATCCATGTTTAATGATATTTTACCTTTCGGAGGCCTATTCCAACTTATACTTTTTACCCATCCCTGTTTTGTATTTGTAATAGAAAGGCCCCAGAACATTCCAGCTACCTTATTTAAACAAGAACCAACAACTTTTATAGGGTTTATACTTGATATATTTCTGATTTCTTTAATTATATCTTTTATAATTTCATTTGAATTCATTCTTATGCCCTCAAATTTACTCTCATTACGAGCTTTCCATAGGCACCATATTGCTATATGAGGTAGATCTGAGTGAGCCAATTTTTGATGTAACTTCTAGGGTTTAGATTTCCCCAACTCTTAATTCTATAAATTATTCTATCTTCTTTTTTACTTATTTGTAACTGGTCTCCTAATTCCCTCCAGACTACTGCAGCGATTCTTCCACTTGAAAGTAGATGATCCATTAATTCTTCATCTGCAAAGCAACATTCACATCTGGAGGCCATTTTAACACCTTTTATTTTCACATTAGTGTCCACAGGCAGTGCATTTACTAGAACTTTCCATGCCAACGAGCACATTTTCAGTGGAATACCTGCTCTCCAGGCCCATTTAAATAAAGGTTGCACAGGTTTTTTCCTTCTTATCAGTTCTTTTGCTGACTTTAGCGTAAAATTACCTTGTGGATTAAGGGTCCATTTCCATCCCGATTTATTCAATAATGAGTGAGCATCTACTATTTCCATTTGTTTTTCCAATGCTTTCCAGCTATTTTATTTCTGCTTAACGCAATTGTGTTCTTGTTCTAGATATTTTGCTCACATATATTTTGCCCAGAGGGAATCATTTTCTTTTATCCTCCACCATCCTTTGCAGTCCCAAGCAGCCACCATGTCCTGTAAATTAATGATGCCTAAACCCGCTTCCGCCTTAGGATAACAGATGTCTTTCCAATTTTTCCAGTGAATTTTCTGCTTTCCGTTTTTTTACCCCATAAAAAAGTTGCCATTTTCATCTCTAGTTTATTTGTATATTTCTTAGGTGGGTGTATGACTGATATAATATGTACCAGTGTACTTTGAAGAACATGAGAGATTAATGTAATCCTCCCACCAAAACCTAATAGATCTACTTTCCAACCTGCTATTTTCCTTCTCATTTTATCTTGTAAAGGCATTAGATAATTTTCTTTCAGCCTTCCTTCATATATCAAACAACCTAAATATACTAAAGCATCTTTTTATGTTTAAAACCCGTTATGTTTTTAATTTTTTTTACCACTTTTTCGGAAGATTTTTTTGCTAACATAAATTGAATTTTATCCTTATTAAGGGCTTGTCCTGTTTCCTTCTCAAATACTTGTAGAAGGTCCATCAGGTTTTTCAATGAACTTTTATTCGCATTTGTGAAAATGATAATATCATCTGCATAAGCTAAAAAACTTATTCTCGGAGTGTTTTTTGGCTGTCTAAAGGGGATTATTTTGCACTCTGACATTCTTTTATTTAAATTAACAATTAATAATTCTAAGTACATATCGAATAATAAAGGCGATAATGGATCCCCCTGTCTCAAGCTACGTCTAGGTTTGAATTCTTCTCCTGTCATTCCATTTACAATAATTTTAACCCAAATGCTTGTTACACATCTATATATTAAATCAATACATGTTTCAGAGAAACCAAATTTTCTCATGACGAAACATAATGTATGCCATTCTACTCTATCAAATGCCTTAGATAAATCTAGCTTAACTACTAAGTTACTTCCTCTCGTTTTAAATGCAATTTCTTTTATCATTTCTGATGCTAATCTAATATTTTCAATCATTAATCTATTCTTAACAAATCCTGTTTGTTCCAGTGATATTATAAATGGTAAAATATTACTAAGTTTGTTTTGAATAATTTTAGCAAGGATCTTATAAATTGCATTACATAAACTTATAGGCCTAAAATCCTCACATTTTTGAGGTGATTCTTTTTTGGGGATTAGCACTATGAAAGAATTTGCCCATGCCTTAGGAATATCTGCGCCTACAAAAAAACTGGCAATTGCAGGAACCAGATCTTTTTTGATAATGAGCCAGTTTAGCTGAAAAAAATAATTATTCCAGCCATCTGGCCCTGCTGCACTATCCTTATCTAGATCAAACACTGCCTTTTTAATCTCTTCTTCCTCCAGGATTTTCTCCATCATTTGATTTTGTTCTAGTGAGATGACTGTGTTAATCCCATCCATTAATGAGTTTCCTACTTGGGGGGCCTATCTACATAAATGGCTTATAAAAAATTCCTCAAAGAGGGATTCTATCTGCTTGTCTTCTTCAACCCATTTTCCCTCATTAGTTTTAATGTCCTTGATTTTATTTTTTTGAGCCTTTATTTTACACATGTTGTGAAAAAACTTAGTGTTTCTATCTCCATCTTTCAACCATTTAATTTTTGAGCACTGTTTCCAGTATACTTCCTCCATATGCAACTTAAGCCTCAAATCCCCTTTAGCCTTATTTAGTTCCTGTCTTTTTAACTCTATGTTATTATTATCGTATTCTAATTCTAGTTTTTCTACTATTTCCTCTTCTTGCTTTATTATTTGGTTTAGATTTCCGAAAACTTCTTTATTCCATATTTTTAGACATTTTTTTAATCTATGAAGCTTAACCATTAATATTTGCATCGGTTTCCCCATTGCTGGCTCCATCCAGGATTCAGTTACCAATTTTTCAAAGCCAGCATGCTTTTCCCACATATTCTGGAAATAAAAGTTACCTGATACTCGGTAATTTTTATAGATTGTAATAAGCAATGGGCAATGATCCGAACAGGTTCTATTTAGATGTCTTAGCCCTGTAGCCTCATGCAAAGCTACCCACTTAGCATTATACAGTACTCTGTCTAGTCTAGCCCAAATTGTGCTTCTTTTACTCCTGTTGTTACACAAAGTGTAACTTGAACCTGTGAAATCTATTTCCATTAATTTCGAGTTTGAGATCGCCTCATTAAATTGTGTCATTTCTATTGGATCCGGGGTTTTACCTCCTTTCTTTTCTTGATTGCTCCTGATTATATTAAAATCACCTCCTATGATCCAGGGTGCATTCCTAGATGCGATGTTCTGCATTTCCTCCCACAGTGCTAACCTTGATTTTTTATCATTTTTAGCATATACAACCGATATAATTTCATCTGTTTATTTATTTATTTTAAAATGTACCACCTGATCTGTATCTTTTAAAATTTCAATGTCCAAATAATTATGCCACATTATCCAGAGTTTACTATTTATATTTGCATATGTATTGTTAAACCCTAGTTTTTGGCTGTAGGTGATTAATTGATCCTTCTAGATCATAGGTTCCGCAATGACTACCAGAGAAATTTTATGAGTTTTTATTAATTGTTTTAACCTATTTATTGAAGGACTATTAGCAACCCCTCTTATGTTCCAATAAAGGCATTTATCCATTAATTCCTAGCTTAGTTTGGGATCTAGTTGAACACTTAGTCTCATATTTTATGTTTAATTGTTTTTTCTTATTCCTTGGGGTTTTAATTACATTCGAGTTTACTTGTATTTTTTCATAATATTTATCCTGCCACCCAAGCTGCATTGCCATTATTTTTATGGCTTCCTTAGCTTGAGTTCTAGTGAGCTTTGTCTAATCTTCCTCATAAATATCCATATCATCCTTCCTCTTTTCTATATAGAATGCATGTTCCTCTTCTTCTCTACCTAATGAAGGACAACTAAACACCTCTGCATCTTCCTCTGGGAAATCCAAGAGGTCATCTTCTATCCAGTTATAGTCCTCCAATTTTTCCTTTAAAATTATTCTGGTGTTGATTTTCTTGTTCCTCTTCTTTCTACCCTTCACCTTCTCCCAATTTTCTCCCTTCCCTAGCTTATCTCCTTCCTCCATACTTCCATCATGATATACTCTATTACTAGCCTCTCCCTCTCCTTATAACTTACTCACTTTCTCTCTCATATACTCCCCTTCTAAATCCATTAAACCTGCCTCAATTACAGGGTTTTCTCCAGCCCCTCCCTCCTTAATCCATCTTTCCACCATTCTTTTTCTACCTTCTAACCCTTGCACATTTTCTGTTTGTTCTGTACCCATCTTACACACCCCCGATTCGTGCCCAATTCTCTTACATTTTATGCAATAAGCAGGCAGATTTTTGGGAATAACAGGTTGCCAAAACCCATTATTCTGCCCATCATCTCCATTACCAATCCAGATCAAATTAGGTGGCTGAGTGAGCAGGTTACACTCAACACACACGCGGGCCTTACTTGGCCTTGTCATAGAAACAGTAGCTTCATCACGAATTACAGGTTTACCCAGACAAGATGAAATTTTATAGAGAGATTGTGAATTAAACAAATATAATGGGAGATTCGGTAAGGAAAACCATACCGGGGCTAGAGGCGCCTCCTCCAGTGGACTGAACTCTTTCGTCCACCTCAAGACACGCATAGGAAAGCCGTTAACTTGCCATAGACCTCTATGCCATAAGCGGTAGAAGTCTTCAATCATAAAACATTGCAGGAAGACGTGCTTCACATCGTAGTCAGCTAGTTTCACCCTTCCCGTAAGCTTTAATGAGGAGATAAACTGCTGTATTTCCTTCGGGCGAGGCCTTCCATGTGAAAACTTACCAATAAGCATATATTCAAAGGGCTCCATGTATTTGCGCATCTCCTCTGTTGAAAATACAATCGCGGGACTCCCGTGTTTGTTACCGAAGAAGCATGCAGGAGGCGCAGGCTCTCTTAAAATCGATGCAAACGACTTATTGTTTAGTAATAAGTCTTTTTGTTCCATATTTAGCTTGAGAGGAGATTGATTCGGGCAGCAATGGCGAGATTAGCAATGGCAGTTTTGCACAGAAATTCGCACAAACTAGCAGTTACACATAATAAAACTATGCAAATATTATATCGAACAACAATTCGCGCAGCAATTTGCACAATAATTCACACAACAATTCGCACAACAGTTCACCAAAGATAATCGCGAGAGATAATCGCGAGAGATAATCGCAAGAGAAAATCGCGAGAGTTCAAAAAATCGATTTATTAATAGGTTGATATTCATATTGTTAGAAAGATAGATAAAAAAATAGATACATAGAAATACAAATAAACAGATAGATAATAGACATATAGATTGATTGATAGATAAATAGTTAGTTAGTTAGATAAATAGATAGATAATTAAAGATATAGATAGATAGTTAGACATATTGAGAGACAAATATAGACAATTCAAAAGATAGATTGATAGTCAGATAGATAAGGAAATAGATAGATAGTTAGAGAGATAGATTGAATGATAGATAGATAGATAGAGGGATAAATAGATAGATATGTAGATAAATAGATAAATAGATAGATTGATAGATAAATGGATGGATGGATAGATAGGCATATAGGTAGATAGATGTGCAGAAAGATAAACAAAATGATAAATAAATAGATAGTTAGATTTATAGAAAGATTGATTGATAGATTAATAATTAGATTGATAGACAGATTGATGGATAGATTGATAGACATTTTGATAGATAGATTTATAGAAAGATTGATAGACAGATTAATAGAGAGATTGATAGAAATTTTGATAGACCAATATATAGAATATAGAAGACAGATTAATAGAAATACGGATAGACATATAGATAAATAGATTGATAGATATATAGATCAACAAATAAATAGATATATAGATAGATTGAAAGATAGACAGATAGATAGATAGACACACAGATAGATAGATAGATAGTTTGATAGATAGATAGATGGATGGATAGACAAATAAATAGTTAAATATATAGATAAATAGTTAAATATATATAGATAGACAGATAGATAGAAAAGATGATAGATATATTATTTTACAGATAGATAGATAGATAAAGAGCCAAATAGATAGATAGATAGATAGATAGAAAGGATGATAGATAAATTATTTTACAGATAGATAGATAGATAAAAAGACAAATAGATAGATAGATAGATAGATAGACAGACAGATAAATATATAGATAGATAGACATATATATAGATGTATTAGTAGATAAATAGATAGATATATAGAAACAAATAGATAGATTAAGAGAAATTCATATAAAAACATATATAGACAGACATATATATATCTAGCTAAATAGATAGATAGATAGATAGACAGAATGATAAATATATAGATAGACACTTGTATAGATAGATTCAAGATAGATACATAGATAGACATTTATATAGATAGACATTTATATAGATAGATTCAAGATAGATAGATAGATATATAGATAGATAGTTATATAGATAGATATATAGATAGTAGATGAATAGATATACAGATAGACAAATAGAAAAATAGATAAACAGATAGATAGATAGATATGTAGACAAATAGATTGACAGATAGACAGCCATATAGATCGAAAGATTGATAGACAGATAGATAAACATATAGATAAATAGTTAGATAGATAGAAAGGTAGAAAGTTAGACAAACAAATAGATTGATAGATAGATAGACAGACAGATAGAAATTTAGATAAATAGTTTGTTATTTAGATAGATAGATAGATTTACAAATAGATAGATAGATAAATATATAGATAGATAGATATACATATAAATAGATAGATATGTAGATTGATAGATTATAAGATAAATGAATAGATAGAGATATAGATAAATAGATAAAAATATTGAGAGATAAACAGATAGATATATAGATTGATTGATTGATTGATTGAGATATAGATAGAGAGATAAATAGATAGATATATAGACATATAGACAAATAGATAATTATTTAGATATCTATCTAGATAGATAGATAGATAATTAGATATATAGATCGATAGATATATAGATAGTTAAACAAAAAGATAGATAGATACATAACAGATTGATAGATAATTTGATAGATAGAGAAATAATTTGATCGATAGATAACATATAGATTGACATATAAATCAACAGATAGGCAAAAAAATAGACAAATAGATATACAAATAGATTGAAAGACAGATATACAAATATATTAATGGATATATAGATAGAGATATAAACACAAAGATAGATATATATATGATAGATAGATTGATTGATTGATATATAAACAAATAGAAAGATGGACAGACAAATACTCAAATAGAAAGAAAGATAGATAGATAGATAGAAATATGGATAGATAGATAGATAGATAGATAGACAGACATATAGACAAAGTGATAGATATACAAAAAGATAGGCAGATAGATAGACTAACAGATAGATTGATACATATATAGATAGATAGATAGATAGAGAGTAAAATATAAATAGATTAATAGTTAGATAGATAGATATACAGACAAATAAGTAGATTTATAGAGAGGTTGAAAAATATATAGTTCGATAGATAGATAAATAAATAGATAGATAGATAGATAGACATGTAGATAAAAAGATAGATAGACAAAAAGATAGATTAATTGATAGACAGATATTTAGATATTTAGATATATATATATATATATATATGTAGATAGTTAGACTGATAGATAGACATATAGATAGATAGATAGATAGATAAAGAGATAGTTTGCTAGATGGATAGATAGAAAGATATATACATGGATAAATAGAGAGATAGACATACAGATATATAGTTCGATAAATAAATAGATAAATAGATAGATAGATAGACAGATAGATAGATAAATAAAAGATAGATAGATAGATTGAAAGATAGATGGCCTGAAAGAAAGATAGATAGGCAGAAAGATATACAGATAGTTAGACAGATAAATAGTTAGATTGATAGCAGACTAATAGTTAGTTTGATAGACAAAATGATAAATAGATTAATAGAATGATTGATATACAGATTGATCGACAAATTAATACACAGATATATATACAGATTGATAAAAAGATAAATAGACATATCTAAAGATAAATAGATAAATACATAGATAGAGATGTAGATAGATAAATGTCTAAACAGATTGATAGACAAATAGATAGACATATTATTTAACAGACAGGTTGATAAATCATTAGATAGCAACTTAGATTGATAGATTGGAAGATAGATATATAGAAAGATAAAGAGATAGACAAATAGATTGATGGACAGATAGATAGACAGATAGATATATATAAAAATAGATAGATATATAGATAGAGAGATTGATAGACAAATAAATAGGCAGATAGAAAGATATATAGATAGATTGATGGATAAACAGACAGAAAGATAAATAGATATATAGATTGAAAGATAGATTAATAGATAGATAGATAAATAGATATATATATATATATATAGAAAGATAGATATATATATAGATAGATAAATAGATGGCTAGACAAATGCATAGATAGATAGATAGACACATAGATAAATAGATAAATACATAGACAAATAGACTGATAGACATATATATATATATATATATATATATATATATATATATAGACAGGTAGATTGACAGAAATCATATAGATAGATAGACATATATATAGATAGATATAAAGATAGATAGATATATAAAATGATATAAAGAAAGAAAGAAAGATAGACTAATATAAAGAAAGAACGAAAGATAAATAGATAGATATATAGATAGAGAGATAGATAGACAAATAGATAGACAGATAGATAGATAGAGATATTGATAGACAGATTAATAGAAAAATAGATATTTAGATAGATACATAGATTATTAGATAGATAGATAGGTAGATGGTTAGATAAATTAGAAAATATATTAAAAATTAGATTGATTGATAAAAATATTCATAGATAGATTTATAGGCAAATTGATCAAATGATTAAAAGATATATTGATAGATAAATTGATAGATAAATAGATAGACAGATAGATAGATAAATAAATAGATAGACAAATAGATTGTTAGATAGATAGATTTATGGGTAGATAGACTAATAGCTTTATACACAAATAAACTAAGAATAAAATATAATAATAGATAGATAGAGAGATAGACAAATTGATAGATAGACAGACAGATAGATGGATGGATGGATATAAACATAGATAGATAAATAAATAAATAAATAAATATATATATATATATATATATAAACAGATAGATAAATATACTCAAAGATAGATAGATAGATGAACAAATAGACGAATAGAATATATATATATATATATATAGACATACATATAGATAGATAGATAAATAAATAGATAGATAGAAAGATATAGAGATAAATAGATAGATTGATAGAAAGATCGAAAAATAGATTGTTAGTTCATTAGACATATAAATATATTGATAGATTGATAGATTAATAAGATTGATAGATTGATAAATATTAGATAGATAGAGATAGATAGAGAGACAAATAGATAGATACACAAATAGAAATATAAATAGATAGGCATATAGGTAAATAGACACATATTTAGATAAACATATAGACAAATATTTTGATAGACAGATAAATAGATAGATAGTATACACAGATACATAGATAGATAGATATATAGATAGATAGATACAAATAGAGATGTACGATAGATAGATAGAGATATAATAAGATAGTCTATTAAAAAAACTAAAATTGATAGATATATAAATAGACATATATACATATCGATAGATAGATAGTTATATTTTTTGATACATAAATAAGTGTAAAAATTGAGACATAAATATATATATGCAATAAAAGATCTACAGATAAATAGATATATAGAAAGCTAGATAGACAAATAGATAGATATACATAGATAGACAAATAAAGCAATAAATAGATAGATAGATAGGTAGATATGTAGATAGATAGATAGATAGATAGATAGATGGAATGATTGATTGATAGATTTATAAATAGATAGACAGATATACACTTAGATAGATATATAGATACTCAAATAGAATGATAAATCTTTAGATAAACTCATAAACAACTAGATAGATAGTTAGATGTAAAGATAGAAAGATAGATAGATAGACAAAGTGACAAATAGACAGATATAGAGATAGACATATATATAGATAGAGAGATAGATAAAAAGATAGCCAAATAGATAAATAAATAAATAAATTTACAGATAAATAGATAAGTAGATAGGTAGATAGAGAGATAGAAAGATAGTGAGATAATTAGAGAGAGAGAGAGAGAGAGAGATATATATATATATATATATATATATATATATATATATATATATATATATATATATATATATATATATATATATTTAAAAATAGATAGATAAATAAATAGACAGAAAGTCATATAGATAGATAGATAAAAATAATTTTGATAAATAGTCAAATAGATAGATATTTTGATAGATAGTCAAATTGATAGATAAATAGATATAGATATATATATATATATATATAGATATACAGATAACCAGATAGGTAGATATTCAAATTCATAGATAGATAGATAGAAGGAAAGAAAGATAGATAGATAGATGGACATATAGACATATAGATAGATATGTAGAAATACAAAATGATAGATAGATAGATAGATAGGCAGATAGGAAGATAGACAATTTAATAGATAAATAGATAGATATGCTAATAGACATATAGATAGATAGATATATAAATAGATAGATAGTAAAATAGATTAATAGATAATCAAATAGATAGATATATATATATATATAGACATATTGATTAATTGATAGATCTATAGATAGACAGATAGATATGTAGATATACAAAAAGATAGGTAGGCAGACAAATATATAGATATATAGATTGATACATAGATAAAAAAATTGATAGATAGATAAACACATAGAAACATTGACAGATAGACAAAGACACAAATAGACAAACAATTAAATACACATATAGAGAGATAGATAGACAAACAAACATACTATAAAAACATAGACAAATAGATAATTAGATATATAGACACATAGAGAGATAAATAAATAGATAGACAATTAGTCTAATAGACTAATAAGTAGTGACATAGTTTGATAAATAGATACATAGATAAATAGATAGATAGAAAATAAAATACATAGATAGATAGACAATGAAATAAGTATACATATAGACATATAGACATATAGACATATATATAAATTGAAAGATATGTAGATAAACATATAGACAGATAGCCATTTAGTAGAAAGAAAGATATATGATTATATAGATATACAGATAGAAAGATAGATAGATATATAGATAGATACATAGATTAATAGATAGACATATAGACATAAAGATAGATAAACAAATAGATAGATAAATAGATTGATAAATAAATAAATAAGCAGATAGATAGACATATAGATTGATTGATATATTGATAGATTGATAAACTAATAGACTGATAAATAGAAAAGATATTTAAATAGTTAGATAGAAAGATAAATATGTAGATAGATAGATAGACAAATAGATTATTATTTAGTTGGTTAATTAGTCTGGTAGAAAGATAAATATATAAATATATTCATAGATTGATAGATTTATAGATTGATAAATATATTCATAGACAGATATACAAATAGAGAAATAGAAAGTTAGATATATAGACATATATATAGATAGAAAGATAGACACATATACAGATATATAGATAAAGAGATAGACATATAAATAGTTTGAAAAATAGATATATAAATTTATAGATAGATTGATAGACAGATAGATAGACACATAGACTGATAGACTAATTTATAGATACAAAGATAGATAGAAAAATATATCAATAGATTGACATAGATAGATAAATAAATAGATAGATTATCAGATTTATAGATAAATAGATAGATAAATAGTTAGATTGTAGATAGATAGATAAATAGATAGATAGATAGATAAACAAATAGATATATAGATAAACAAATAGATAGATATAGAGATTGACAGATGGATATATATATATATATATATATATATATATATATTGACTGATATACTAATAGATAGAAAGACAATTAGTTAATTAGACGCATATATTGATAAATATAATGATAGATATTTAGACAGTTATATAGATTAATAGATAAATAAAAAGACATATAGATAATTGACAGATAGATATACATATAGATATATTAATAGATAGATAGATAGACAAGTAAAGATATTTTCAGATTGATAGACAGATAGATAGATAGAAAGATATATGGACAGACAGATCGATAGATAGATAGATAGGTTGATTGATAGACATTAAGACAGATAAACACACAGAAAATTAAATAGATAGATAGATAGGCACATAGACTTATAGACTGATAAACTAAATGGCATATAGAAAGATTGAGAGATTGACATATGTACAAATAGATAGATTAATAGTTAGTCATGTTGACAGATAAATAGATAAATAGTTATATAGATATATAGATAGATAGACAGATATATAGAATGATAGACATATAGAAAAATAGATAGATAGACACATAAACACATATATAGTTAGTCAAATAGATAAATACACTAATTGACTAATAAAAAATAGATAGTTAGATAATTAGATAGATAGTTAGTTAGGCAGATAGGTAGATAGATAGTTAGACAGTTGATATATAGATAGATAGATAGATAGACAAATAAACATATAGAAATTTATTAGATAGAAATATAGAAAGTTAGACAAATAGTCAGAAATACTATTGGATAAATAGTAAGACTGACTGAAAAACAGATAGACAGATCAGTAGATAGATAGATAGATGGACAGACATATAGAAAGACAAATAGATTTAAAAATAGAAAGATAGATAAATAAATACATAGATAGCTTATTAAACTGATAGATTGATAAACTGATAGACTATTAGATAGTTGGATAGATAAACAGATAAACACACAGACACACACACACAAATAGACAATTAGAAAGACAAATAGATATATAGATAAAAATTTAGATAAATAGATAGAATGACATATAGTCTAATAGACTAATAGACATAAAGATTGTTAGATAGTTAGTCTGAAAGATAGAAAGATAGTTACATAGATAGATAGTTTTACACATAGACTTATATACAAATAGATATATAGATAGAAAGATATATAGATAGATAGACAGTTAGATAGTTAGACAGATAGACAAATAGAAAGATATATAGTTATTTTGATAAACATATAGATAGATAAATAGTTTGATAGATAAATAGATTGTACGATAGACAAATAGATAGATAAATAGTAAATTAATAGAAATATATATAAATAGATAGGTAGAAAGATAAATAGATAAATAGTTAGACAGACATATTGATTGATCAATAGATAGGAAGATAGATAAATTTTAACATAGACTAATAGATTTATATATTAAAATATAGATAAAGAGAAAGATAGAGAGACATATATACAAATAGAAAGACAAATAGATATATATAAATATAGATATATTGATAGAGAGTTGGAAAAATATATGGATAAACATATAGATTGATATATAGACTTAGTTTAATATATGAAAAGAGAGATAGTGAAAAAGACTGATAGATAGATAGATATATAGATAATTTGATAGATAGACAAGTAGATAAATATAAGATAGATAAATAGATAGATACAAAGCAAGATGGAGAGACAAAGAGTCAGATAGAAAGATAGATAGAAAAATACATAAATAGATAGATAAACAAGTAGAAAGATAGATAGCTAGATAGACAAAAAGATAGATAGATATATAGACACATAGACACATAGACACATATACACATAGATACATAGACATAGATTGATAGATACAAAGAGAGATAGATAGATTGACAAATAGATATATATGTAGAGAGACAAATAGACAGATTGACAAATAGATATTTAGGTAAATAGATAGAGAGTAAAATAGAGAAATAGATAGATATAGGGATAAACAAATAGATAGATAGAAATATATTTTTATAGACAGATAGACTAATATATAGATAGATAGCTAACTAGATATACAAATAGATACATAGACAAATATATAAATTGATTGATAGACAAATAAATAGAGATACATAGATATATATATATATATAAATATACTATAGATAGATTGATAGATAAATAGACATATAAACAAAAGAGATAAATAGAAAGATAGAGAAATAGCCAGATAGATAGATAGACATATAGACAAATAGTGAGATAGATAGATAGACAATTATATAGATATGCAAATAGGGAGATTGGCAGATAGATAGATAGATATATACACACATATATAGAAAGATAGATAGATATATAGATTGATTGATGGATGGATGGATAGATGGATGGATGGATAGATATATAGATTGATTGATTGATTGATAAATAGGAAGCTAGATAGATATATAGACAGATAAAGAGATATACATATAGATAATTTAAGCATATTGGTAGATAGATAGATAGAAATATATACATATTGATAGAGAGTTAGATAGTTAGATAGATAGATAGATAGACTGATAGAAGATAGTCAGCGAGATAAACAATTAGATAGATAGATAGATTTATAGATAGATAGAAAAACAAATAGATAGATAAACATATTAACAATTAGACAAATTGATAGATATACTGATAGAAAGAAAGACAATTATATAGTTAGTGAGATAGATAAATAAATAGACATATAGATAGTTAGACATATAAACAGATAGATAGTTAGATAGTTAGACAAATAAATTGATAGATATATAAATAATTAGATTGTTAGCCCGTTAGACATATAGACAGATAGTTAGAATGACAGAAACATAGATTAATAGATAGACATATAGTTAGTTAAACAAATAGAAAGATTGTTACATAAACAGATAGATAGATAGACATATAGATAAATTTACAGATAGAAATATAGACTAATAGACGGATAGACTAATAGACACATTGACAGTTAGAGATATACTTAGATAGATATATAGTTTGAGAGATATATAATCGTTAGGGAGATAGAGAGATAAATATATAACTACATAGATATATAATTACAAAGACAAATAAACAAATTTATTGATAGACTAATAGATAAAATGATGCTTAGACATTTAAATTGATAGATAGAATGAAAGAGATACACTTAGACAGAAAGAAATATAGATACTTAAATAGTTACAAATATAGATATATACAAATATAGATATATACAAATATAGATATATACAAATATAAATATATAATCAATTAGACAAATAAATAGATAGATAGGCATTTATATAGACAGATAGATTGATAAAGAAATGGACAGATAAATAGCTATATAAATAGATATACAGAAAGATATATATACAAATAACAAATAGACAAACAGATAGATAGATAGAAAGATAGATAGAATGAAAGATAGATAGATAAATTGAATGATAGTTAGATAGATAGATAGATAGATAGACATATAGATAGGTAGATATATAGCAAGATAGCCATATAAATAGATAAATAGATATACAAATAAATAGATAAATAGATATATAAATAGATAGATAAATAGATAGATAGATAGATAGTACAAAGAGAGACATATATATAGATAGATTGATAGATAGATTGATAGATTGATAGATTGATAAAAAGATAGATAGATTGATAGACAAATAGATAGATAGACTGATATTTAAATAGATAGATAGGTAGATATGTTGATATATAGATAGATAGACAGATAAATATATAGACAAATAGAGAGAGATAAATTAATAGATAGACAGATAGATAGTTAGATGAATAAATAAATAGACATATATAATGAATGATTGATAGAGAGAGACTAAATACTAATAGAAATAGACAGATAGAGAGATATATAAAGAGAAAGATAGATAGTGAGATAGATAGATAAATAGACAATTGAATGATTGTTTAAAAGACTAAAAGGCAATTAAATAGTTAGAGAGATAGATAGATAGATAGAAAAAAAATATAGACAGATAAATAGATAGATAGATATATATATATATATATATAGACAAAATGACACAAATATAGATAAATAAATGGACACTTAGACAAATATATAGATATATTGATAGATAGATAAATATACAAAAAGTCAGAAAAATAAAAAGATATATAGTTAGAAAAATAGATAGATTATCAAATAGAGAGATATATAGAAAAGATAGATCAACAGATAGACAGATAGACAAATTGATAGAAATATAAAGAGAGAGATAGTTAGATTTATAGATAGATAGATTGACAGATAGATAGATAGAGAGATAGATAGATATACAAATAGAAAGAAATAAAGAAAGAAAGATAGATAGAGAAGTAGATGTATAAAAGGATAGACATATAGATAGTTAGAGAAATAGATAGATAGATATATAAAAAGATAGATTAATAGACAAACATATATATATATATATATAAAGATAGATATACAGATATATAGACATGCAAATAGATAGATAATTAGATAGATAGATAAAAATTGATAAATAGATAAAAATTGATAGATATACAAATAGACATATAAATAAATAGGCAAATAGACAGATAAATAGATAGACATATTGATTGATTGATTAATAGAAAGATAGATAGACATATAAACACATAAATAGATAGAAAGATAAATAAACAGATATACAAATCTACAATTAAAAAGATAGATAAATAGACAAATAGATAGATAGATAGTTAGACAAATAGATAGATATATAGATTCATAGATAATTAGATAGACAAAAATATAAAAAGGTAGAGAGATAGATAGACAGATAGAAGGATAGATATATAGATCGATAGATAAATAGACAATTACTCATATATACAAATAGATAGATAGATTAATAGACAGATACATAGATACATAGATAGATATAAATATAGATAGACATATAGATAGATTGAAAGATTAACAAATATAGAGATAGATAGATCAATAGACAGGTAGATAGATAGACAAGTAGACTATTAACAAATATATAGATTGATCGATAGATAGATAGATATATTGATAGTAACATAGAGTAATAAACTTATATACTAAAAGGTAGATAGAAAAATATATATTTAGACAGAAAGACAAATAGAAAGATAGACAAATAGATAGATAGATAGATAAATATACATAAATATATATAGACATATAGAAAAATAGATAAATAGACTGATACTCTAATAGATGAATAGAGAGATAGAGAGAAAGATATATACAAAGATAATTAGATAGACAAATTGACATATAGACAGATATAGATAGATAAATACAAATATAATTAGATAGACAAATTTTAAAATAGACAGATAAACAAATAAATAGATATACAGATAGGAAAGTTGATAGAAAGTTAAATAGAAACATAGACAGATATATAGATATACAAATAGATAGATAAATAGATAGGTAAGTAGTTAGGTAGATAAATAGATAGACATATTGATATATAGATAGGCACATAGATACATACGCAGATAGACACCTAGACCCATAGACACATAGAATAGACACATATGCACATTAGACACATAGACACATATACACATAACTCAAAGAGACATAGTCACATTGACACATAGACATATACACTTAGACACATATATATAGATAGATAGATAGATACAAAAAGAAATAGACAAATAGATAGATAAAAAGCCATATAGATAGATAGATAGATAGACATCGAAATAGATAGACAGATAAAAAATATACAAATACTTAGATTGATAGATACACAAATTGTAATATAGACAGATAAATAGAGAGATATAGATTGATTGATTGAAAAATAAATAGATATATAGATAGATAGATAAATAGATAGATAGAAATAGAGTTATATAGATAGATTAATAAAAATTTAGGTATATAAAAAATAATGAAATAGAAAGATAAATAGCTAGAGGAATAGACAAAGTTAGTTAGAAAGATAGACATATAGACAAATAGATAGATATATTAATAGATAGATAGATATATAGTTAGATAGATAGACATATATACAAATAGATAGATAGATAAACACATAGATAGATAGACAGACATATAGATAGATAGATAGATTGATTTATACACAGATATGCAGAAAGACAAATTAATAGATACTAATGTATATATATAAACATATAGACAAATAAAGATAGAGAGATAAATAGATAGATAAATAGATACATAGATAAGTAGATAGATAAGCATATCGAAAGATAGTCAGATATACAAATAGACAAATAGAAAGATAGTGAGATAGACATAAAAACTAATAGACAGATATTAATATAGGTAAATAAATAGATATACAGATTGACATTTAAAGAGATAGACAAATTGAAAGATAAAAAAATAAACTGATAAACATAATGATAAATAGATAGATAGACATATAGATATAGAGATAGATACTTAGAAAGATAAATAAATAGACTAATAGGTAGATAGTAGATAGATAGATATATAGTTATAGAAATAAATATATAGATAAATAGATTAATAGATAAACAAATAGATAGATAAAAAAATAGAAAGATAGAGATAGATAGATAAAAAGACAGATAAATAGATAGATAGAAAGTTAAATAGATAGATATATATATATATATATATATAAATTGATAGATAATTAGATATCCAAATAGACAAATAGACAAATTGGTAGATAGATACTTATAAAGATATATAGATAGATAGTGATAGTTAAATAGATATATAGATAGATAGTGAGATAGATAGACATATATATAAATAAACAAATAGAAAGATTGATTGATTGATTGATAGACAAAAAGACAGATAAATAAACACTACATGAAAAATTTTTTATAGCTTGGGATGATTCTCTTGCTAAATGGGCATTTTTTGTCGCTATGGGATATAGCGACGGATTACTGATGGATTGGTTCCCTATCTAAAGTGCACCTTGTTAAATTTTAGTGACGGAAAGTGTCCCTATCTAAAAAATTAGCGACGGAAATATCTCTTGCTAAAAAAGTAAAATTTCGTTGCTAAATTTGTAAGATAAACGAGATATTCCATCGCTAAATAAAAATAACTATGGATGATTCCCTAGCTAAAGTACTAGACTATAAATTTTAGCGATGAATATAGTCCCTAGCTAAATAAATTTAGTGATGGAATATCCGTCACTAATTTTAATATTTTCCTAGCTAAATTAGCTAGTGAAAATTTCTTAGGTAAATTCGAAAGATATTTTCCCTTGCTAATTTTGCAAGGGAATTTTCCCTAGCCATTTTAATTTCAAAAATAATTTCAGAATTTAAAAATTTTTAAAATTTTATAATTTAATAATTTAATAATTTAATATTTTTATATCAAATTGAATACTAATTGAAACTATAAATAATTTATAATAAACAAAAAATAAAATCATATAATATCATATTCAAATTCAATATTTTACATAATTGAAACAAAAAAATAACAAACTTTTATTTCATCTTATTCATTAATGTATCTACCGACAGTGCATAAAGTATAATTTATCCATTCATTGACATTGCTTTCTCTCATTCTGCTCTTTCAGTCATCATTTTTCTATTATGACAAAGCTGTACGAGTCACGAAACAAATGTCTAGTGAAAAATCTCATCACTTATAGAAGCTTTGTATGAGAAACAATGTGGTATCATATCTGTAAAAAAATTAAACCACTCAGTCAAATTAAATAAAAGTTATGTTTTGATACATATATAATCATGTAGTATATATGTAAATATATACTAGCATTTTACTAGTATATAAATTAATGTAGTATATGTACATATAAATAGTAGTATTATGTGTACATATAAACTACGTATAAATATACTTAGTATATACGTACATAAAATACTTTAGTATTAAATGTACGTATATACTTACTTTATTTGTACATATATATCTCATTTGGTGATGTTGTTGCTACTCCCACTGCCACTCCTACCACTGTTGTCGTTGCCATTTTCACTACCAATACCACTATTGTTCTCGTCGCTGCTGCCACCGCCATTGTTGTTGGAAGCTACGGTCGCCACTGTTGTCGCTGCTGCCACCGCTGCCATCGCTACCGGTGCTATCGTTGCATTCCACAATGGCTGTTACCACCACTGCTACTGCCGTCTCCGTCGCTGACATTGCCACCTCTACCGCTACTTCTGGTGCTGCCGATGCTTCATGTTCAGGTGTTGCTTCCGCCGCTACCACCACTACTTCCGGTGCAGCCACTGCTACTCCCGTTGCCTCTGCCTACTATGTCGGCGCTCCTACCGATGCCGCTCCTGCCACTACTACCGCCGCCACATCTACCACCACTACCGCTTCTGCCGCCGCCACTGCCATCATTGTCGCTGCCATCGCTACCATTGCACTGCTACTGATAATAGGCATTAAACATACCTATAATAGGCTAAATCTCTACCCAAAAAATTAGGAGACACAAACATTTTCATAGATATATAAAAAATAGTTATTATAGATATGAACAAACACAAATTAAAGTTAATTGTCATACAGCTTAAACTAAAATTTAATTAAATAATTTAATATTTTTATATTAAATTTAATAAAAATAGAAACTATAAATCAAAATATTTTATTAAACAAAAAAAATTCATTTAATAACTTATTCTAATACAATATTTTAAATAACTAAAAAAATAACAAAAATTATATTACATCTTAGCAATCAATGTATCTACCGACTGTGCATAAAGTATAATCTATCAATGCATTAACATTACTTTCTCTCCCTCTGCTTCTCTGATCACCAACTTTCCACTGTGAAAAAGTTGTCTGGGTCACGGTGCTTCATGTTTGTTAAAATATGTCTTCACTTATACAAGCTTCGTATGGAAAACAATGCGGCATCACATCTGTAAGAAATTTAAACCACTAAATAAAATCAAAATAAATTAAAAAAAACTATGTTTTGATAAATATATATTACTATAGCAAAAATATACATATACTAACATTTTACTCATATATGTATTACTGTAGTATTTGTACATATAAATTACTGTATTATGTTTACATATATACCGAGTATATTTATACTCAGTATATATGTACATAAAATATTGCAAAATTATATGTACGTATATACTAACTATATACGTGCGTATATACCACATTTGTTGTCGTTCATGCTTCTCATGTTGTAGTTACTACCGCTGTTGCTGTGCCGCTACGGCTGCATCTGCTGGTGCAGATGCTACTGCCACTACTACCTCTGCTGCCACTGCCACCGCTACTACCTCTGATGCCGCTGCCGCTATTGCTGTTGCTGCCGCCGCTGCCATTACTGTTGCTGCAGCCGCTGATGCCATCGATGCCACTAATGCTGCTACTTTCTCTGCTGTCTCTGCTGCAGCCGCTATGGCTGCTGCAGCCACTACTGCTGCTACCACTACTGTTGCCACTACCGCCGCTACTGGCATTGCTGCTGCCACTGCAGGTGTTGCTGCCACTGCTGCCACCACTGCTGGCACTACCACCACTGCCGGCTTTGCTGCCACCGCTGCTGCTTCTGGTGCCACTACCGCCAATACCTTCACTTCCATCACTACCACCTTTGCCGCCGCTTCCGCAGCTACCACTGATGATAATAGGCATTAACATACCTACAAATGACTAAAACTCTACCCAAATATTTTGTAGAAAAACAAACATATTCAAAGATATATAAAGATAGTTATTATAGACTACAATAGACAAAAATTATAGTTGAATGTCATACAGTTTCAACAAAAATTTAATTAAATAATTTAATATTTTAAAATTAAATTAAATAAAAATAGAAACTATAAATGAAAATTTTAAATAAAAAAAATTCATTCAATAACTTATTCTAATACAATATTTTAAATAACTAAAACAAAAAAATAATAACAATTATATTACATCTTATTAATCAATGTATATACTGACTATACATAAAGTATAGTCTATCAATGCATTGATGTTGCTTTCTCTTCCACTGCTACTCTAATCACCAACTTTCTACTACGAAAATGCTTTCTGTGTCACGGTGCTTCATGTTTGTTGAAATATGTCTTCACTTATACAAGCTTCGTATAGGAAACAATGCAGTAACATATCTGGACGAAATTTAAACCAAAAAATAAATAAATAAAAATAAAAAAAACTATGTTTTGATAAATATATATTACTATAGTAAATATTTACATATATACTAGCATTTCACTCATACATATATTACTGCAGTATATGTACGTATAAACTATAGCATTATGCCTACATATATATTGAGTACATATATATATATATATATACACAATATATTTGTACATAAAATACTATAGTAGTATATGTACGTATATACTGACTATATACGTACGTATATACCGCATTTGTTTCCATTGATGCTGCTCCCGCTACCACTACCACTACTGCCGCTGCTACCTCTGCCACTGCCGCCGCCACTGCCGTGGCCTCTAATGCTACCACTATCACTGCCAATGCCCCTGTCGCTGCCACTGCTATCGCTGCCAATGCCGCTGCCACTGTCGCTGTAGCTGGTATCGCTACTTCCACCGCCACCACTGCTGCTGCTGCTGCTAGTGTTGCCGTTGCTGCTACTACCAGTGATGGCATTACTGTCATAGCTACTACTGCAACTGTAGCTATTGCTGCTGCCGCTACTACCGCCTCCATTAGGTCCTGAGATAAAATAGAGATAAAAACTATTCTAGATTTACAAAAAATAAAATAAATATTTTGCATTCAAAACAATTTCATAATGTAATGTAGTTTTATAAAGTCTAATTAATATAACAATTTCTTACTACAATCATCTAAGACTTGTTGTCAACATACTGACCATCCACTTTCTTCACATACATCTTCGTGAAAATCTCATAAAAATTTGGATAACGACCTAATTCTCCTACCTAGAATATGTTTTTATTAATTCATAAAAAAACAAATGAAAAAAAAATTTAACAAAATTATTAATTCCATGTAGAGATTATAATTATTGGACTATTAGGACAACCACAAAATATAGATATGTTTAGAATTTAAAATTTGTATCAATTTTCGAGTGTGCTCAATCCTCGACTTTGAACCACTAGTGTGTCAACATATTTCTATACCTAGTCTAGCAACTTCACTTCATCGATTTTTGTTGGCAATATCTGATTTTTATTCATATTTGGCTTCTCCCAATAATTAGTCCCCTCATGCCAGTCTTCCTCTGATATAAAATCAGGTCTTTTTTTTATTTTCTTTAAATTATAGACAAAATTTGAATACCATTGAGCAGCTTTGATCTCCCATAATGATTTTATCTTTCCATCAAATTTGGGTGGCCAACTGCACTGATTCTATAAATAGAAAAATGACAAAAGAATTTATATTAATAATAAGAACATAATTATTTACTGCTTGAATAATAACAAACATAAAAATTAAGTAATTAGATAATTATTTTTCAATTCTTTTATTTTGTTATTTTTTCCTGAAAGTCATTAAAATATGACTCCTTTGTCGATTCAGGAAACTTTCTTCCAGGAGAAAGCTTTAGCATCAACCATTTTCTTGAAAGCCTTTGTAATTATAGTCGAACACTTGTGAGATGGAATAAAACTGTAAAAATAAATAAATAACATAGAAAACAAGCAAATTATAACAATATAAAAAAACCACTGACAGTATCAAAAAAAAATTTCAAATCATTTTTACATATTTCTTTTACCTCTCATCCACAATATAAATTCCTAACTTTGCACTGAGTGTAGAGGAATACACAACATTTGATGATGTCATTGATATTGTAAATGGGGGAATAATTCGTGAAAATTGTGGTATAGAAGATAGAGATGGATCAGAAGTGTGAGCAGGATGCACAATTGGTGGCAGGCTTACATCTGATAAAGGTGATAGTAGAGGTCTCAATGATTGTGATGGTGATAGAAATGGAGATAGTGATTGTGATATTGAAGTCAGGATATGGTGGCTATGAAATGGTCCTTATTTTGTAATATGATCTAACATACTAGATGAATTTGATTCATTTCTATGTCCACGTTTTCTAGGCTCCATCCACTGTACAAAATAAAACAAAGAAAATAAAATAGAAATATGATGAACAAGCATGCATTTTCAAATAAAACACACTGATAGATTTCAACATATTATAAAATGTCTTTGATAGTTTAAATTTATAATAAGATTATAACAATTTAATTATCAGCATCACAGTCATCCTCCAATGGATCTTCTGATATTTCGTCTGATTCCGATATAATTTCAAACTCATCTTCAGATAGAAATTGATCATCTTCAATTTCTATTGTGCCATCAATTGAGTCACATAAATTTTTTAGATCTTCATCTACATTCAAAGGGTCAATATTATTTATGTCATTTTCCTGGAATACCAGTGCAATTTCTAAGTCTACACTTCTTTGTTGCGATGTTGATACTTCAAATTTTGATCAAGATTTGATCTTGCAAATCACCCACCAATCTTTCTTTTCACCAGATAAACTCGGATATATATAATAATATACCTAAGCAGCTTGAACTACCATAATAAATGGCTCATATCGATTATATCTTGGTTTATGGTTAAAATTCACTAGCTTATAATCCGAATGAATCTTTGTGCCCACATTTGGTGTAGGATCAAACCACTCGCTCTTAAATAATACAATCATGTTATTTTCGAGTCTAGGATACTCCAACTCAATAACTTCTTTGAGTTGATCATAATAACCAATCTCATATGCACTATATTTCATGCCTTTAATGCATACACCACTATTCAATATTATTTTAGAAGAACCATGTCTCATTGTGTAAAATTTATATCCATTAACAAAATACCCAGGACAGGTTATCACATATCTAAATAGGTCTTTACTTTGATTCTGAATAAAAATATTTGAATCTCCATTTGAAGGATCAATTGCCTGTGACATAAATTAAAAAATTAATATTAACAAATAAAAGATAATAATAAATGAAATAATTAAAAATTTAAAACTTAATAATTCTCACATAATTTTTGAACCAATTCACATATTTAGTTTCTAGCATATAATCGACATCATTGCTGGAAATTACTGGTTGCCTATATTTTTATTGCTCAACATAAATACTGCACAAATATAAAAAGAGAGAAAAAATATATATCAATTTTTAATAATTCTAATTAAAGATAAAATCAAACTATGATTAAACCTGCAACCATTTTGTGTATACATACTCAATGTATGGTGCAACCTCCTCACAATTAAGTAAAATAAAACTCTAGGTTGCTTTATACTATTCATCTATCATCCAACTTTTCATTACTCTTCCTAATGCTCTTCTTGGGTGCTTGAAGATAGCTAATTTATCCATAGAGTCATCTTCTATCATCACATGACCTTTATAATTCTACGGCATATTTCTATTCTTTGTATCGACATGATCATCAAAATAATAAGAATAAAATGATGATGCTTCTTCTACTAAATATGCATTGCAAATTGAACCTTCAACTTTTTCCTTGTTTCTAAGATTAAATTTCAACTTACGAAGATACCTACAACCACGATGTTAGGTTTCAATTTGATTAAATTATAATATTACTTAAAGTATGAAATAATAAAACACAGCAAATTATATGTAATTACTTTTCAAAAGGATACATCCACCTGAATTGCACTGGCCTTGCAATCCTTGCTTCACATACCAAATGGACCGGAAAATGCTCTATTGAGTCAAAAAAAAAACTCAGTGGGAATATCCATTCAAGCTTACAAATAATAAGTGGAATGTCATTCTCCAGCCTCACCATGTCATCTATTTTGATTGTGGTTGCAGTTAGCTATTTGAAAAATAAACTTAGTTCTGTAAGGACCTTCCAAACACTTAGTCGAAGTAATTCACGGAATGCAATTGGTATTAATCTTTGCATAAATACATGAGAGTCATGACTTTTCATTCCAAATAACTTAAGATTTTTCATATCCACACATCTACCCATATTTGACACATATCCATCAGGGAATTTCAAATTTTTAACCCATTCACACAATATTTGTTTTTCCTTCTTATCAAGTGTGTAGCAAGCTTTATGAAATTTTCTTGCTTCCTCATTCAGTTTCAATTCAGGACGCCGATAGAAATCATTCAGCTCTTGTCTTGATTTTAAAGTGTCTTTTGTCTTTCCGTCTACATTAAGGACAGTGTTGAAAACATTGTCAAAAACATTTCTTTTAATATCCATTACATCTAAGTTATGACGAATTAAATTGGACTTCCAATAGGGCAAGTCCCAAAATATACTAAGTTTCCTCCAACCAAATAATTTTTCTATTGGTCCATTACTTCTAGTAGCATCCTTTTTAGTTATCTTCATCAACCCAAAACTATGAATCTCTATAATAATTTCATCTCCTGAACGAACTGCTGGTGTAACTATCATTATAGTTTTATTTTTTTGAAATGTAGTTCTTTTTCTTCGAAATGAATGATTTGTAGGTAGAAACTTACGATGGTTATCAAACCATAACTGTTTATCACTAAATTTAAGGGTAAATGCATCAAAATTTTTCATGCAATAAGGACATGTGAATCATACTGTAGTACTCTAGCTAGGCAACATTGAATATGCATGAAAGTCACTTACCATCCACATAAGGGTTGCCCACATAATGAAATTTTGCTTCTTTGAGATATCATATGTATTCATGCCAACATCCCATAAATGATTTAACTCTGCAATAAAAGACTGTAATAAAACATCCAGCGTGTCTTTCAAATTTTTTGGTATTTGAACCAATATTTACAAAAAAATATATTGCTCCTTCATACACAACCATGGAGGCAAGTTATAAGGCATCACTCTCACTGGTCATGTTGAATACTATTGTCTAGATTGCCCAAATGCCTGAAATCTATCAGTGTAGACACCCAATCTCACATTTTGACTTTCTACTGCAAAATCTTGATGTATATAATTAAAATGCTTCCAAGCAGGTGAATCTGAAGGATGACACATTACCCCTTCTTCAATCTCATGCTCGAAATGCCACCTCATATTATTTTCTGTAGCATTTGATGCATATAGTCTCTATAATCAAGGAATTATTTGAAAATAATACATCTTCTTAAAGACAACCTTCACTTTTTTCGCATATCTACAACACGAGGTGCCTTCCTAAATCGAGGATGGTCACAAAACTTACAGCTAATTAAATCACTATCACTGCCCGAATATAACATGCATCCATTTAAACAACAATCAATTTTTTCCACTAGTAGACCCATTCCTCGAAGTAACTTATTAGTGTTGTAAAAGTTGTTAATAATCAAATTATTATCCGGAATAATCTCCTTCATCAGTTCTGTCACCTGATCAAATAATTTTCAGACATATTATTTTCTGACTTAATGCTCATTAGTCGAGCCACAAGTGACAATTGCGAATGTGTTTTACAACCAGGCTACAACTCTTTATTTGTAGCTTTGAGCATTTCATAAAATTTATGAGCTTCTAGATTAGGTAGTTCATCCATGTAATCCATATTGAAGTCAGCACCAGTAGCTTCCATGATCATTCTAAGGAATGTGTTTTATGATTATTCACCACAAGCAAACGATTCAATACCCTCATTTTTGTCAATATTTAGAGCCATTGTACTTTCCCCATGATAAATCCAAACAAAATAAGTTGGAACAAAGCCATATTTTGCCTAATGATATATTATAGTGTTTGCATCACAAAAATTGATATTCTGACACTTTCGATGATTACACGGACACTTAATTTTTTTCCATCCATCAATATCAATTGAATACATGCAACATTGATGAAAGTTTCAAGCCCAATCAAAAATTCTTTATTCAAAAAATCCATTAATAACCCTTCTATTCATCCACTGATGATCTGAGCTCATTTTGCTATGTTTTATTTACAAAAAATAATGGCCAATCATTATTATAAATAAATCATTCTATTACTTCAAAATATACAAATAATAAAATAAAATTACTTACAGATGAATACTTAAAATGTAAATATAGTGAATATTGAGGCAATACATTTGCAGAATCTACATTAATAGATAACATAAATTTAGCATGATAAAGATTAATAGATATCACAGTTTACTGGATAAAGGGTGCAAAGTATGATAATGCATAAGAAATGAAAGCAAAAAAAAGACATTTAATGTTTGAAGGAGGAGAGGAAGAGAGAGAGAGAGAGGAGAGGAGAGAGAGAGAGAGAAGGAGGGAGGGAGAGGGGGAGAGAAATTGTTAAAGGGGGAGAGGGAAAGAGAGAGAGAGGAAGAGAGAGGGAGAGAGAATAAACAAGAAAGGAGAGTGAGAAAGAAAATAACAAGAGAGAGTATGTGACACAAAGAAAAAGTAGAATAAAGTGATAAGAAGAATTAGAGAGGGAGAGAGAGAGATGCATAGAAAGTTCAATGTTAGAATAAAAAATTATATAAAAGAAAATAAAATTTCTTCAGTATAACCCTATCAAATATTACATCTTTTGACATACATAAGTTCATATTTGAGCATGATGCCTGAGGTCTAGGATTAGGTAAGGGTACGACCCTTATTTGTATTATACCAAATATGAGCCTAATCAACGGACACTCTCATTCTACGTGCTTGCATATTGCTGATATTATATCTTATGTCATTTAAATTCAAATTAGTTCAACATATTAATATTATCCCATATATAATTATATGTTAGGATGCATATAGTAAATGTAATTATAAATAGTTACATATAGTTGAACATATAATTATATATAGATATATGCATACACGTAGTTATAAGTAAATATAAATAAATGTACACAAAGTTATAAATAATTATATAGATTTACATATATGTATACATATATGTATACATAATTAAAAATAAAGTTGTATTTCTTTATATAGAGTTATTTATAGTTATAAGAATATTTATATATAATTATACACATATAGTTATACAATGTGTTGTGTGCTTATATATATATAATTATAAATATTGTTACATGTAGTTATAGATATAGCTACACGTATAGTTAAACTTATATTTATACATGTATGTATATATATTTGTTCATATAATTTTATATATCTATACATATAGTTATGTATAGAAATGGATATACTAAAATACATTTTTTATACTAATATATAAAAATGTATATTAAATATATGTTGTTTATTATATATTTAAATAATAGTTATACATTAATAATATAAAATTATGTATAGTTATATGTTATTATACCTATAATATATATAGTTATAAAAAATTATATATCGTTAAACATTTAATTATATATATATATATATATATATATATATATATATTCATATGAGTAGTTATATTTAGTTATACATAAATATATACACATTTATAAACAAGTATATAGATTTACATATATGTATACATATATGTATAAATAGTTAAAAACATAGTTATATTTAATTATATAAAGTTTTATTTAGTTTTAGAAATTTTTATATATAGTTATACGCATATAATTAAATATGATGTTGTATGTTATTATACATGTATTTATAAATATAGTTACATGTGATTATACATATAGTTACATGTATAGTTAAACTTATATTTATACATGTATATATATATATTTGTTCATATAATTTCATATATTTATACACATAGTTATGTATAGGTATAGATATACTAAATACATGTTTAAATACTAATATATACAAATGTATATTAAATATTAGTTGTAAATTATATATTTAAATATAGTTATGTATAAAGCTTTTATAGTAATACATATAATAAGATACAATTATTTATAGTTATATGTTATTATACATATAGTATATATAACTATAAATATTTTTATATAGTTAAAAATATAGTTATATATAGACATATTCATACAAATAGTTATACATAAATATACACAGTTATAAATAAATATATAGATTTCCATATATGTATACATACTTATAAATATAGTTTTATTTTATTAAATAGAGTATTATAAAATTATACAATTATTTATATATAGTTATATAACTATTTATATATAGTCATACAATTTTAACAAATATCTAAAATATGGCTAGCAATAATATTTAGAGAGAGAAAAAATACTATATTTCTACAATTTTCCACATGAGTAGGAAGTTACTTTGAATGGTCATTTACTACTGCTTCTATAGCGAAAAGATGTTCTGCTAAAGCATCTTAAATTTCTTTCAAATATTTAATGTCCACGTATATATATAGTTATGTATAAAGCTTTTATAGTAATACATATAATAAGATACAAATATTTATAGTTATATGTTATTATATATATAGTATATATAACTATAAATATTTTTATATAGTTAAACATATAGTTATATATAGATATATTCATACAAATAGTTATACATAAATATATAAAGTTATAAATAAATATATAGATTTACATATATGTATACATACTTAGAAAATTAGGTATATTTAATTATATAGAGTGTCATAAAGTTATACAATTATTTATATATAGTTATATAACTATTTATATATAGTCATACAACTTCAATAAATATCTAAAATAGGGCCAGCATTGATGTTTAGTGAGAGAAAAAAATACTATATTTCTATAATTTTCCACATGAGCATAAAGTTACTTTGAATGGCCTTTTATTATATATATATATATATATATATATATATATATATATATATATATATATATATATATAATTATGAAGATTAATACATATCGAGTATTCCCATAAAAAATAAAACAACTGAATAAATAAATAAAAACTCAATAAAATAATATTATGAATAAAAATTATAAAATGACATTATTATTTATTAAATAAAATAAAAATTCACTTATAAATATAAAAAGAAACTTAAAATACTTTTAATCTATATGAATCATCTCATCCTAGTATCTCAAGATAAAAATATATAAAAATACAATATAATTCTCAATAGTTTTGGAATTTTTATTTTTATTTACAACTTATTTATATTCTTTATAATTCATTTTGCTATATTTTCTGATATGTTACTATTTTTTTATTATATTGTATTGATGTTATTGAAATTATAATAATTTATATTTATTTTATTAAGATATGAAATAATATTTAATAGTATATGTTATGGACTGAAAATTAATTAGTAAATATGTTTATATCATATTAAACTTTAAAAGAGTATTCACATAAAAGAGTGCTCACATATATTTGTTAGTACTATAAATTATTGTTTCATTAATGATACATACATTTCCATAATACTTCTGATATTTTCTTATATTCTTTGTTACTATTTATTACAAGATACATCTGCCACAAATTTTGTGAAACATGAAATTTAGTTTCAGGCTTATAGGTTACAACTAATAGTTATGGTACTCAACTAATAACTACAACGTTCAACTAACAATTACTACTCATGTTTATTAGTTTTTTATATTGTTTAAAATAAACATAGTGTAGCACAGAAAAAGTACCATGTGTTAAAAGATGATGTTATTAACACGGCACGATAAAGGGTGTCATAACGAATGTTGTCGTAAGAAGAATACTCTTGTATGACATGAATTTCATCAATGTTACAGAGATACTCCAGCTCTCATAATCCACAGTTGTTAATGGTATAAATTATAGTTAATATAAATTTGGTAGAATTTGAATTGTTAGAGTAATAATAAACTACATTGATATACCTAAAATAATAAATCAAAGTTGATAAAGCATTATTTGTTAGAAAAAAATCTATTGTGTTGCATGACATTGTCGGGATTATAAACATTACAAATTTCTAAATATTTTTAATAGTTTTATATCCTCTATCAAATGAAAAATGTTATAGATTTAAATATTATACTTTTTTATCTGCCTACCCTTCTCCCAAACTCAACCCAAAATCATCAATCTCTTTCTATTCCCCATCCAATCCCTTACAATTTAGCTAGGGATTGATCCATAGCTAAAATTCACTAGCTAAATCGATATTTTCTTGTAGTGATAGGATATATATCAAAATATTATAATATAACAAGAGGCAAAATTAGTATCGAATATTATTGAAATCATTGAGAAGGTATCAATAATATTGATGATATCAGATATATTCAAGCTACTTCAAACTTTATGAAATTATATCAAATATAATCTATTTCTATAAAAGAGTCTATGTTATTTTAGAAAAATATTAGTTGTCTTTGAATCAATATCATTAAATAAAATTGAAAAGCAATGTATATTATTAAATATTATTATATAGCATCTAAAAATATTATTCAATTAAAAGAGCATGTTTGATAATTGATTTGTTTTGACTCTCTTTGGTACACATTGAGTATTGTCGAACATTATCAAGAAGAAAAAACACAAACAACATGGAAAATCTAACTTATGGATAAGTATTGAAATTTGTTAAGTATCATCTAATATCTTTATTAATCTCAAATTATTAATATTGGATATACATCAATCAAAATAGAATCAGTGTTTAAACAAACTTTTCACATAATTATAAATATTAAGAAAAATTAGTAGAAAATCCATTGATAGACATTAAAAATCATTTATTTTCATGAAGAAATTATTTGTGATGATTATTTATGAAAACATAGTGTGCCTCATGGTATAAAAAGTGAGAAATTGTGATTAGGGTCTTGTAATATATATATATATATTATATAAAATATGTGTGAATGTGTGTGTGTGTGTAGGAAGCTCGGATATTAATAACTAGTATTGAAATATGACCCAATCCCAAAACTAGTTGGGTTTATTATGGTGATTTCAAATTTATAATTATAACATATAAATAGTTTTTCTATTTTTATAAACCTTTACTATTTTAGAGTGGAATTAAATAAATAGTGCACATGTATACACAAAAGTTGCCCATATTGATGATGAAAAGTAGAGGTCGAGCAAAACAATTTTATAGTATATTTATAGATGTAATGCACAGTGCACACCATGCATCATCACAAATAATTATACCTAGATACACATTGCTTAAATCAAATACCACATAATACAAAACATAAATCATAAAAATCATATATTGATTTAACCATTCATATGCGAAGTTAATTAAAATAGAAAATACCTAGATTACTCAAGTATTTTTCAGAAGAAATTAGAGCAAAAACAATGCTTCATACTAAGAATACCATGAGCAATATCGCATGCTCCACATCGAGCACATCTTAAGTAAAAAACATTAGCAACACTATATATACACTCATTGAGTTTTTCATCAATTTTAATTTTGCATAAATTTAAATGCTAATTCTAGTATATATTTATATATATTGTTGTATATATATAATCATTGTTACATGTTTCATCATATATATATATATATATATATATATATATATAATATAAATATAAAATATAAATATATACATACTATTGTAATATATTATTGTAGCAACATGTTACTATCAGTATGTGTGTTTGTGTGTGTGTGTGTGTGTGTATTATAAGTAGTAATATGTTATATGTATATGGATGATAATAAATAGGCATTCATCAATGATGAAGATTACTACCCAGTAATCAACAGTACACCATATGAAGATGATCTCAAAATAAGTTGTATGATATAGGTATTAATACAATCAATAAAAAAGAAGATAAAATATTATACAAATAGATTCTTGTAAGTCTTTCTATTATGCCTAGTCGCATTTCATTTGAAACAAAACATAGCCTATTTATTCATAAATTGAGATTCAAGGTATTTAGAGTGAGGAGGGTATAATGAAAAATAAATGATGTCATACCCAATACATAGTATCTTTACAAATTAATGGCATGCTATTCATCTTAATACTTGATTATGATCAGAAATATATCAACTCTTGGTTGGAGAATTTATATCAATCACCTCAATCATGGATTGACCAATCAATTGTAATGTTGCATGTGCATGCTCACTTAGGATACCCAACATTTACTAATTTCTACATGTACACTTTTTATTCATGTTGTCAATGTTAATATAAGTCTGACTAGTACAAACTCTAAAAACAACATTCATCTATAATGATTGTCTTTTAGAAATGTTATGTGTTAACTACTCTTCCTTATGTTTCATTAGAAAGTTACATGCCCAATGATGATGTTCAATACAAAGTTAAGAATTGAAGGACTCAACCAACTTATTTTTTGTTTTATTTCATATTTTTTTTGGGAACTCAGACATTGCTTAGTATTTTGGCTCATGTGATTTAACCCAAGTTAATAGATTTTTTTTAAATTTTATTAGTTCTTCCAATGACAAATTATAACCATTATTCAACCTAATAAATACAAGACTATCAATGGATTAGTATTCTAGTTCATGAGTATTATATTTAAAAAAAATACTAATAAAATATTAATTTAAGTGCCAATAGTAATAAACAAAATTTTTTAGACCAATTAGTCGTGGAATGATATGAATAAGTGTTGGGTGCATATTGATATAATGATGATATGTGCCTATTAGATATAATGATGATATCTTTTTCACCGACAACCCTTTTCATATTTTCTAAAAACAAAGTCAATCATTATAATTTTTTGAGCTTTTCACACATAATACTAAAGGGAAACATATAATTATTAGCTTCATATGAGATTCTAGATAAAATAGTCTCGCCATAAAAGTCAATCATATGCAACATTTTGATTGTTATATTAGGCCAACAACCCTTAGATAGATATAGAGTATACATCAAAAAGTTCCTCGAAATGACTAGTAAATGAATGGGGCAACTCAACAATAGTTGTTGTGTATGTTTTAACAACTCAACCAGTAGTAATATATAATAATTGCATTGAAAGTTCAAATATACACTTCATCAACTTCTCTTTAGCATGTCATAATTAATTATAGGATAGGCATAAGTATAAGCAGAACACAAAATCTGACAAAATCTGATCAATTCTGTACGTATTTGTTCAGGTTGATACTCAAAAATTATCTGATGAAATTATTAAAGTGAACGGATGCCAAATTAGGTTAGACTCTAGACTCGTATTAAGCTAGAACCTCCCAACTAAGGACATTATGTATTCAATATTATTAAAAAAATAAAATATAAACGCTTACAATTTGATTAAACAATCCATGATAATCAATGACGAATAAATGTATAAACGTACCTCAAATCAATATAAAATTAAAACTTAAACTTCGAATTAATTTTAGTTGTATCAGCATCGAAAGAATACGGAGGACTTTGGTTCACGTGTTAGAGTCTTAAAGATGTGGCGAGTTGAGAGAGGGAATGTAATTTTAGGAAAATATTTATATTTTTAAATATTAAAACATTAAATAAACAATATATATATAATACAAAAATACTCATTAATTTTATTTACTATCAACATTTTTTCAACAAAATTAATGTTCGTGTAGCAAAGTACAAATGAAAATCAAAAACCTTATAATTTTTGAGTATAATATTAATAAAACAATAAATATATAAACAATAAAAAAATTTTGTTTTGCATTAAAAAAATATCAAATAGGTAAAAAATTAACAAACTCATATAATAAGACATGAATGAAAAGATGATTTGTCTTCTAGCCACTTGCCTAAAAGTTATAAAATACTCTAAATGTTAAAAAATCTAAAAATAATTATATTATATGGTTATAAATTTTTAAGAATTCATATTAATTTTTACGAAGATAATATGAAATAATTTTAAACGCATAAAATTTCATATTATTTGATATAATTAATAATTTTTAAAATTCAAAAAATTACTTAAAATGAAAAGATAATAAAAAAAGTAATATTTATTATTAAAAAAAAAACTTAATGTTTAAAGCTAATTGTAAAAATATTACTCAATTCTTTAATTTTTATAAATTTTAATAGGATTAAACATCTATATATTTATTTATAATTATTATTTTATTTTATTTTAACTTTATTGAAAAAATTATATTTTTATTATATTTCAAGACTTTCAAGATGTGTATTATTTATTATTATAAAAGTTTTCTATAATCATAAAATTTTTTTAATACTTATAATAATATTAATGTTTACTAGTTTATTCGTCAATTCAGATATTTTTAAAAATTTTCTATTTTATCATACATTGAATTAATTTACATTTAAATTAGTATAAATTATATTGTATGTTAATTTAATTTTTAAATTATCGAAAAAAATGTTATACTTATGGAATTAATTATTTAATGTTACTTTTATTTAAATTTTTAGTTTCTTAAATAAATTTTTAGAAAAATTTTTTGTATAATTTTTTAAAAAATTAATACATCATAAAAATAGTTATTTTAATCCTTATTAATATATATATACTTTTGTATTTTTATATAAATTAAATTAATTATTTATAATATCAATTTTTTTATTTTATGAGGAGAATGTGTGTTTCAAGGTTTGCTTATCTATAGACCAATAACATAAATTTAATAAACAAAATTAAATAGAATTTTAATATAAATAATAAATAAAAAAAATTATATAATTAAATAATGGCTAGGGAAATACCATGGCTAAATCCATAAGTAAATTATGGATTTTATAAGCTAGGAAAAATTCATTACTTTATTATAGATTTTATTAGTTCGAGAAAATCTATCGTTAAATCAATCGCTAAATTACAAATTTTATTAGCTAGGGAAATTTCGTTCCTAAATCCGTCACAAAATTAAGGATTTTATGTTATACTGAAATTCGGTCGCTATCTGTCACTAATTAATAGATTTTATTAAATAGGGATATTCGCTAGCCAAATCCGTAATTAAATCATGAATTTTATTAGCAAGGAAAAATCCGTCGTTAAATCCATCACTAAATCATGGATTTTATTAGCAAGGGAAAATCCATCACTAATTTCGTCGTTAAATCATGGATTTTATATAATAAGGGAAAATTCGTCGTTAAATCATCGATTTTATTAGCAAGGGAAAATTCGTCAGTAAATCCGTAGCTAAATCATGGATTTTATGCGCAAGGGAAAAGCCGTCGCTAATTCCGTCGCTAAATCATGGATTTTATTAGCAAGGGAAAATTCTTCGCTAATTCAATCTCTAAATCATGGATTTTATTAGCAAGAGAAAATCCGTCAGTAATTTTGTCGCTAAATCATGGATTTTATTAGCAAGAAAAAATCTGTCGCTAAAAATTAGCAAGAGAAAATCCATCGTTAAATCCATCACAAATTTCAGGCTTTTATTAGCGATAGATATTCCATCGTAATATCCGTCACTAAAATCCTCGCTTTTCTTTAGCAGAAGTTACGAAAATTTTTCATTGCTAATCCATCGCTAAATCCATTTCTAAAATCTCCGCTATTTTTGAGTGGAATTTACGAAAATTTTCCGTCGCCAAATCTCCCACTTTTTTTGAACGGAATTTTTGAATAATTTTCCCTCGCTAATCCGTTGCTATTTTTTTTTCGGGGGGGGGGGGGGGGGGGGGTTATAAATCCCTTGCTATTCCCTAGATTATCCCTTACAATTCAGCCAGGGATTGATCCCTAGCTAAAATTCGCTAGCTAAATTGATATTTTCTTGTAGTGAAATAGTATGATAAAAAGATATTTTGAAAGATAAATAGATAGATATATAGACAAATAGATATATAGCAATATAGACGGATAAACAAATAGGTGGATAAGTAGATAGGTAGAAAAATAGATATACAGATAGATAGATGACCAATAGTTATATAAACATATTTATAGATAGCCAGATAGATATATTGATAGATAGATTGTTATATAGATACAAAGAAAGAGAACGAATGATAGAGAGAAAAATAAACAGATAGACTAATTATCTGATTGATAGTTAGAGACTTAGACAGTTAGATAGTTAGATAAATAGATATATAGACAAATAGATAGAGAAAAAAATAAAAGTTATATAGATAGGAAAATAAATACATAGATAGATAGATAGATAGACAAATATAATGATAGACATATTAACATATAGATAGATAAATAGATAGATAGATAGATAGATAGATACATAGTAAAATAGACTGATATAAAGATGGAAAGATAGATAAATAGATAGATAGACAAACAAATAGAAAATAAAAAATAGATAAATAAAAAAAATAGATAGAGGTATATTGGTAAAAAGATAGATTTATAAATATAAAAATAATTGGATAGATAGATAGAAAGAATAGTAATATTGATATATAGAAAGATAAAAAAATAAATATATAGACTGATAAACGAATAGTTTGATTGCTACTTAAATAGTTAGATAGTTAGGAAAATAGATTTATCGACAAATAGCTAGATAAACAAATAGAAAAATAGACAAGTATACAAATAGATAGAGATAGGTAAATAGATAGACATGTAGATAGATAGACAAAAAACTAGAAAGAAAGATAGATAGATAGATAGAAAAAATATAGACAGATGACTAAAAGTGTGATTGATATTTAGAGAGTTAGAAAGTTAGATACATAGACAAATAGATATAAATAAAAATAGATATATAGAAAGATAGATAGCTATATAGATAGGCAATTAGATAGATATAAAAATTTATTTATAGACATATAGACAGATAGATTGATAAATAGATAGGTATATAGATAGATATATAGTTAGTTAGATAGACAAATAGAATTATAGAAAGATGAAAAGATAGATAGAAAGATAGATAGATAGACAGATAGAAAATAAAAAGATAGATAGATAAACAAATAGGCAGATAGCTAGATGGGTAGAAAGATAGATATACAAATAGACAATAGTTAGATAAATATATAGCTAGATAAATAGATAGATAGACAGATAGATAAATAAGAATATAGATATATAGATAGATATAAAGATAAACAATTAACATAGACTAATAGTTTGATTGATATTTAATTAGTTAGATAGTTAAGAAAATAGATATATAGACAAATAGACAGGTTGAAAAATAGAAAAATAGACAAATACACAAATACACAAATACACAAATAGATAGAGAGATAGGTAGATAGATAGATAGGTATACAGATAGACAAACAGACAGACATAAAGATAGATAGATAGATATATAAATATATAGAGAAATAGATATATAGACTAAGTGATAAAATGATAAATAGAGAGAAAATTAGATAGGCAGGAAGTTAGACAGAAAGAACAATATAGAGTAAGACAATTACAAAGATATTCAAATAGATAATTAGACATTCAGACAAATAGATAGATATACAAATAGAAAAATAGATTGATAGATAGATAGACATGAAAATAGATAGATAAATAGATAAATAGATAGATAGATAGATAAATAGATAGACAAAAAGATAAATAGAGAGAGAAATACATAGATAGATAGTATGAAAGTTAAATAGATACGCTGACAGATAGATAGATAGATAGATAAATAGACTTATACATACAGACAGATAGATAGATATATAGATATATAGATATATAGATAGATAGATATATGGATTGAGTGATAAAATGATAAGTAGTTAGAAAATTAGATAGTCAGAAAGATATACACATAGAAAGATATAGAGTTAAATAATTCCAAAGATATTCAAATAGATAATTAGACATTCAGACAAATAGATAGATATACAAATAGAAAAATAAATAGATAGTTAGACTTGAAGATAGATATATATATATATCGATAATTAAATAGACAGATAGATAAATAGATAGACAAAAGGACAAATAAAGATAGGAATACATAGATTGATAGTATGAAAGTTAAATAGATATACACATAGATTGATAGATAGTTAGTTAGATAGAAAGATAGATAGGTAGATAGACAGATAGAAAAATAGACTTATATACATACATACAGATAGATATATATATATATATATATATATAGATATATAGATAGATATATATATATAGATTGAGTGATAAAATGATAAGTAGATAGAAAATTAGATAGTCAGAAAGTTATACACATAGAAAGATATAGAGTTAAACAATTACAAAGATATTCAAATAGATAATTAGATATTCAGACAAATAGATAGATATACAAATAGAAAAATAAATAGATAGATAGACTTGAAGATAGATAGCTATATCGATAATTAGATAGACAGATAGATAAATAGATAGACAAAAGGACAATTAAATATAGGAATACATAGATTGATAGTATGAAAGTTAAATAGATATACACATAGATAGATAGATAGATGGTTAGCTAGATAGAAAGATAGATCGGTAGATAGATAGATAGATAGAAAAATAGACTCATAGACATATAGATAGATAGATAGATTAGTAGATAGGCAGATAAAAACATAGACAAATAGTTAGATAGATAGATCGACAGATAAACTACTAGGTAGATAGACAAATAGATATTTAGATAAAGAGATATTCATATATAGGTATAAACAGATAGATAGATACATAGATAGAGAGTCAAATAAATAGAAAATAGAAAGAAAGATAGATAAATAGATATACATAAAGATAAAAAGAAAAAAAAATAGATAGATTGGAATGTAGATATATATATATATATATATATATATATATATATATATATATATATATATATATATATAGACTAATAGAAAAATTGATAAAAAGATAAAATTTAGATAGATAGGAAAATAGATAGATAGATAGATAGATAGATATATAGATAGATAGATAGATTGACTAATAGAGAAATAGATAAAAAGATATATATTTAGATAGACAAGAAAATATATAGATAGATAGATAGATAGACAGATAGATAGATAAAAAGATAGACTGATTGACAAATAGATAGAAAGATATATATTTAGATAGACAATAATATAAAGATAAATAGATAGACAGATATATAGACAAATAGATAGACAGATAAATAGACATATTGATAAACAAATTAATATACAAATAAATAAATAGATAATATACAGAAAATATATTGAAAAATAACAAAAAATTAGACTAATTCATTGTTGATAAAAAGACAAGTAGACAAATAGCTAGAAAGATGGATAGATAGATAGATAGATAGATAAGCATTTACATAGATAGGAAGAGTGATATATAGACAAATAGATAGAAAGATAAACAAATAGATAGTTAGACATATAGACATATAAACATATAGATATAAATTTAGATAGACATATAGATATAGATAGATAGACAAATAGTCAAATAAATAGATAAACTAACATAGAAGGATAGATAGATAGAATATGCTTAAAAAGATAGATAGATATACAGATAGATATATATCCATAAAAATATATAGATAAATACACACATAGACAGATAGATTAATTGATTGTTGACAAATAGACAAGTAGATTGATAGCTAGAAATATGGATACGTAGTTAGATAGACATATAAATAGATAGAAAGATGGAAGATAGATATATGGACTTATAGACAGATAGAAAGATCGATAGATATACAAATATATAGAAGAAAGATAGATAGATAGACATATAGTCATATACACAAATAAAGAGTTAGAAAGACATATAGATATATAGGCAAATAGACAGATAGATAGACACAGAAGAATAGATAGATAAATAAATAGCTAGATAGACAGATACATAGATAGTTCGATATATAGATAGATTGATATTTTGATAGATAGGTAGATAGATATGTAGATAGAAAGCCAAATTGATAGATATATAGATAGAAAGATAAATTGATATAATTTCAAATAGATAGATAGATAGACAGATAGATAGTTTGATAGATATATAGAAATATTGATAAAAAGTTAGAAAGATTGATAGATCGCCAGATATATAGAAAGACAAACAAATACATAGACATGTATATAGACATATAGATAGACATAGAGATAGACATATAGAAAGACAGATACACAGATAGACAGATAGATAGAAAGATAGATTGATTGATTGACAAATAAATATATAGATAGATTGTATGATAGATAGATAGATAGATAGATAGATTGGATGATTGATATATAGATTAGTAGACATATTGATTGTTAGATTTATAGAGAGATTGATATATAGATTGATAGATTGATTGATTGATAGATTGATAGATAGATTGATAGACATATAGATTGACAAATTGATTGATAGATAGATAGAAAAATAAATATACAGATAAATAAATAAATAAATAGAAAGATAGATATATAGATAGATTTTTAGATAGATATATAGCTATCCAAATAGATAGATGGATAGAAAGATATAGAAAGAGAAATTGAGAGAAAGATAGATAGCCAGATATATTATATATATATATATATACATATACATACATACATACAGATAGATACATAGATATATAGATAATTAGATAGTCAGATAGATAAATAGAAATATTGACAAATAGATAGACAAATTGATATACAAATTGATAGAAAGATTGAAAGATTGATTGATATACATATTGATAGAAATATTGAAAGATAGATTGATAAACAGGTTGATTGATTGATATAGAGATTGAAAGATAGATAGAAAGAGAAATAGATAGTTAGATAAATAAATTGAATGATATATAGACAAAAAGATAGACATATAGACATACATATAGGTATACTGATATATAGACACCTAGACAGACATTTAAATCAATAGATAGATATAAATATATATAAATATATTGATAGATAGATAGATAAGCAGAAAGATATATAAATTGACATATAGAAAGACAAATAGATAGATGGATAAACAAACAGATAGATAGATAGCTATATAGGCAAAAAGATAGATAGATAAATATATAGATAGACAGATAGATAGACAAAAAGGTAAACATACATACAAAAATATAGACAGACAGACAGATAGATAGATAGACACACAAATAGACAAATAGATAGATAGATAGAATGATATATAGACATTCATATAGATAGAAAGATAAACAAACAGATGGACAGATAGATAAATAGAGAGATAGGCAAATAGATTAATATATAGATATATAGATAGATAGATAGATAGATAGATATATATATATATATATATATATATATATATATATATATATATATATATATATAGATTCATTGATATAAAAATATATAAATAAATAGATAAATCATTAGAATGTTAGATATATAGAGATATATATATAGACAAATAGATAAATAAACATATAGACTAATAATTTGATAGATACATAGACATATTGATAGATAGACAAATAGAAATAAAGATAGATAGATAGATTGATTGATTGAAAGAAAGATGGATAGGCAGACATATAGAAAGATAGATAGATAGACAGATAAATAAATAGATAGATAGATAGACAAATAGACATGTAGACAGAAAGAAAGATAAATAAATAGATAGATAGACATTTATATAGACATATAGATAAATAGATAAATAGATAAAAAAATAGATAGATATATAGACATATAGATAGACATACATATTGACAAATAGATTAATAGACATATAGATAGATATATAAATAGATAGATATATAGATAGAAAGATAGATAGACAAATAGATAGACAAATAGACATAGAAAAATTGACAAAAATATTGATAGAAAGATATAAAATAGAAAGATAGATATATAGATATATAAATAGATAGATAGATAGTAAAATAGATAGACAGATAGACAGACAGACAGATAGATATATAGATAGATAAAAATAGATAGACTAATAGATATGTAGATGTATATACAAATAGATAGACAAATAGATAAGCATTAGATAGACAGACATATAGACATACAAATAAACAGATAAATAGACAGATTGATATATAAATAAATATATTAATAGACTGATAGATAGACAGATTGATAAAGATATAGATAGAAAGATTTATAGACAAATTGATAGAGAGATTGATAAATAGATTGATAGACAGATCTATAGATAGATTGATAGACAGATCTATAGATAGATTGATAGACATATTGATAGACTGATTCAAAAATAGATAGATAGAGAGATAAATAGGTAGATTGATAGAAAGAAAGAAAGATAGATACATAGAAAAATTGATAGATAGATTATTAGGTTGATTGATAGACATATCGATAGATAGATAGATAGATTGATTGATATATAAACAAATAGATTCATAGACAAATAGATAGATAGATAGATAGATAGATTGACAAAAAGATAGATTGATAGACAGATAGATAGGTAGATAGATAGACAAATAGAAAAATAGATAGATAGATAGATATACAAATAGATCAAAAAAGAAATAGATAGATAAAAAGATTGAAAAATAGATAGATATATATATAGATAGATAGATAGATAGACAAACGATAATTAGATTGATAGATATATTGATATACAAATTGATATATATATTAATACATAGATAGATAGACAAATTGACACACATATAGATACTTAGAAAGATAGATACACAGACATATTAAAAGATAGATAGATACACGGACATATAAAAAGATAGATAGATAGATACATATATAGATATATAGATAGTCAAATAGATAGACAGATAGTTAGATAGACAGATAGATAGCCATATAGATAGACACATAGTTAGGCAGGTAGGTAGACATATAGATGGACATATACACATACAAATTGACAAACATATTGAGAGATAAAGTTATAGATAGATAGATAGATAGAGAACCCTATATAAATACAAATATAGATATAAATAGATAGAAATATAGACATACAAATTGATAGATAAATACATAGATAGATACATAGAAAAACAAACAAATTAATTGACAGAAAGATAGAGAGATAGAAAAACATTTATATAGACATATTGATAGATATTTATACAAATAGACAAACAAATAAATAGATAGATATATAGACTAATAAATAGACAGATAGATATATAGATAGATAGATAGATAGATAGATATACATATAGATAGATAGATATATAAATAGATAGATATATAAATAGATAGATATATATATATATATATATATATATAGTTAAACAAATTGATAGATAGATAGAGAGACAAATAGATACAAAAATATATAGAAATATATATATACATATAGATATACAAATACTTAGATAGATATATATATAGATATAAAACAAATTGATAGACAAATAGATAGACGAATAAATAGATAGATAGATATATAAACATATAGATAGACAGACATATAGATAGGTAGACTATTATATTGACAAATAGATAGAGATACGCAAACAAATTAATTAACATATACACAAATAATTAGATAAACAGATAGACATACAAATAAATAAATAGATAGATATATAGATTTATAGATAGAGAGATAGATAGATGATAGATAGACACATAGATATATAGATAGATAGATATATAGACAAATAGAAAGACTATTAGACACACAGACTAAGAGACAGATAGATACACATATAGATTGATAAACATATTGAAAGATAGACAGATAGACAAACACATAGATAGTCATATTTATAGATAGATATAGAAAAATAGATAGACGGACAGATAGATAGATAGTCCAGATGATTGATAGATATAGACAAACATATAGATAGATAGATAGATAGACATATTGATGAATAATTTTGATAGACATATTGATAGATATATTCGTAGACAAATCAATAGATAGTTTATTGAGAGATTCATAGATAGATATATTGATTGATTGATTCATAGATAAATATAAAGACTGATAGAATGATAGATAGATAAATATATCAATAGATAGAATTGTAGAAAGATAGATATAGAAATAGATATGTATATTAATAGATTGATAGTTAGATAGACACATAGACAAATAAAGAGATAGATAGATAGATCAATAGACAAATAAATAGACAGATAGATATACATATATAGATAGACAGACAGATATATATATATATATAGATAGATAAATATATAAATAGATAGACAAATAGATTGACAAATATATAGAAGATATTTATACAGATATATAGACAAATAGAGATAGACAAATACTTAAATAGATAGATTGATTGATTGATTGATTGAATGATACATACATAGATAGATAGATAGACAGACAGATAGATAAAAAAATAGAAAGATAGATATATTGATAAATTGATATATAGACTGATATATAAACAAATAGATAGTCAGATAGATAGATAGATAGAAAAAAGATAGACATATAAATAACAAAATTTTTTGATAGACATAATGACAAATAGACAGAATGATCAAATAAAAATGTGTGAAGCAAGTATTGCATTTTTTACCTTCAACTACAAATATGGAGGCAGTTGTATTTTGTTCGATTATTTTTTTGTTGTTTCTTTTGGATGGGATTATCTCAAGTGTGAACACCACTACGACATTCCTCTGTAGATGCAAATTTGTCAACATTAATTTTTATTGGGTAAATATTGACTAAGTAAGTAGGGCAGAAATTGTTCTCATTTAATTTTTAGATCTTGATGCAAGTCAAAGAGGAAAAATCTAGTTAGCGGGAATATGAGTACCTACCTCAGAATGCAAGGGAATTCCCAAAGTTTGCATGAGAAGAGACACCTTGGCCAAAAGCATGTCATTCTCATCCTTGTGGAAACTTCCAAAAGAGAGGAACCAGACATTTTCTAGATCCTTAAACCTTTGCCATAGCTTTTTATTATCATCCCAACAAACCAAACCAAAGGACAAATGTAGTGAGACCCACTTATCATGCCTAATCAATCGGTAGCATAGTGCAGTCTAGTCTAACAAAAAGATCTTTGATGTGAATAATATCATCATAGATCAGACGCCCAGATTTTAGTTCATCGCTCCACCAAAGAAAAACCCTGAAAACCTAAGGAAGTGAAAAACAAAAAAAAATATCAAATTTTCATCGCAGCCCAGCATCAATTGAATGCTTACTTCTTAACTGAGTACATACAGCATTAGTAGCTTTGGAAGGTAGAACAGCTAGAGACAATTTGCACATGATATCAAGATAGCTATGGTAAGAGAGAATCTCATGAACAACTGTCACACACATAAATTAATGGTCTTGAAAGAAGTGTCTCAAGAACGGTGTGCTTGTAATTGATCATTTTCTCCCCCATAAATTTATATAGCTTAGACATTTGATATATGCTATCACACACCTAAATGCAACCAAATAAGCAACATGTTGTGTGTGTGTGTGGATCATATATGTGGTTCAGATAGTACTATGAAATTAGTGGTAGTAGATTATTATTACCACCACCAACAATGGTTTCAGAGTGACACCATCTTCATCACTAGTCTTTTTTCTTTTTTTCAAAATAAATGTCAATTCCTGTGGTTCACTCTCGAAGTGTGCTTGTGTATGCCAGGTAAGCTACAATGTGTAAGGCATGCTAATTCCTCCTACAAAAAGCTATCAATAGAACAACGTATCAATTGATAAAGTAGAGAACATAACACCCAGCAAAACATAACAATGTCACAAACCTCATGCTCATTAATAAGTGATCCTAATTTCTCCTCCAAAAACTCTTCAGGTAGAACACCAAATTTTATATTTAACAATTAATTATTTTATTATATAAATAAATAAATTTATGGTTAATAGTTTATGAATTTTTTATGGTTATTTTTTGTAATATTATTTAAAAATTAATGAAATAAATTTAGAAATAAATAAATTTATTTAATGTTATAACAATGGTGAAAAAAAATTAATATTACTAATAACCATTAAAACTATTAATTGGTAATCAAATATTCATATTATTTCATTTATTAAAAAACATATTATTTCTTAAAACCAAAAAAAATTGTATAAATGTATAACCATACAAAATTTATAATATCTCATATTTTTTTTTAATTTATGGATAAATGTATAATATTATTTACTAAATAAAAATAATAATATGAAATTATAAAAAAGTATTTCATATATATATATATATTGTTATAAATTTTTATGAATTCAATATGTATTTATGAATATAATATAAAATACATTTATAGACATAAAAAATTAATAATATTTGATATAATTTATAAATTATAAAATTCCTAAAATAAATTAAAGTGAAAAAAGATCATAAAAAAATATATTTATTATTTTAATAAGAGTGAAATATAAAAAACTAATATTAAAAATATTAATCAATGTTTTAATTCTTATAAAATTGAGTGTTTATAGGGCTAAAAATAATGTTAAATGTTTTTATGAGAAAAATATATCATTAGTAATATTTTAAATAACTCAATTGAAACCCTAAAAAAAATACTTGAAGTATTATTTTAATAAGCAAATGGATATGTATTTTTATAACTAGTCAAAAAATTTTGGATGTAATTAAAATATTTATGTGTTTATCTTTAAATATCACATACACAAGTAATTATTGACTTGTCACATTGAATGGTCATATGATGACAAACTTATTCATTTAGAACAACCATCATCTTTCTCAACCATGTTTCTTGTTTAATTTATAGTTATACATATAGTAAAATACAATTATACAAGGTAGATGTTATTATACATATAGTATATATAGTTATAAATATTTATATATAGTTAAACACACACACGCACACACACACACATAGATATATATATATATATATTCATACAAGTAGTTATATGTTGGTATATATAAATATATACAAAGTTATAAACAAATATATTGATTTACATATATGTATACATACATACATATATATATATATATATATATATATATATATATATATCATGAAGATATGCTGATAGATAGATAGATATATAAACAAATAGACAAATAGATAGATAGATAGGCAGAAAGATAGTAAAATAGATAGAAAGATTAACCAATAGACATAAAAAAAGATATATAGATAGATAAACAAATAGATAGATAGATATATATATTGACAGATAGACAAAATGAAAAATTTATAGATAAGTAGATAGATATATTGATGGTTATATTGATATTTAGACAGATTGATTAATAGACTGATAGACAAAAAGAAAATTAGAAAGGTAGAGAGATAGATAAATATAAATATAGATATATCGATAGATAGATAGATTAACAAAAAGATAGATTGAAAAATAAACATATAGATAGATAAATAGATAGATATATATATATATATATATATATACGCAAAAAGTCAAATATAAAGATGGATAGAAAGATCAATAGATAGACAGATAGAAAGCTAGATAGATAGGTAGACAAAAAGATATACAGACATACAAATACATACATATATAGATAGATAGATAAAAAGACATATAGACAAATATACTGATAGACAAATCAATAGAGAGATAGACAAATAAAAAAATATACATATAAATATATAGACAAATAGACATAGAGGTAGATAGATAGATATATAGAAAGATACACAGATAGATAGAAAAATACATAGAGAGACGGATCGATAGATAGATAGATAGACAGATAGACTATTATAAATATAGATAGATATATAGATAGTTTGAAAAATAGACAGATAGATAGATATACAGAAAGATAGATAAATAAAAAGACAAATTAAAAAAATATTTATAGATAAATAGACAATTAGACAGATAAAGAGATATATAGATAGATAGATAGATAGAAAGATAGAGAAATAGATAGATATACATACAGATAAATAGATAGAATAAAAAATAGACATATCGATTGATAGACATATTAGATAGATTGACAAATAAAAAGATAGATAGATAAATAGAAAGATAAATAGAGAGAGAAAGATAGTGATAAAAATAGATAGTTAAATAGATAGACAAATAGGTAGATAGAGGAATATATGAATAGAAAGATAGATAGACAAATAGATAGATGGATAGAGAAATAGACAAATAGATAGATAGATAGATAGTTAGACATATAGATAGATAGATAGATGGATAGATAGATAGATAGACAAATAGATAGACAAGTAGATATATAGATAGATAGGAGAACTGACATATAGACAGATAGATTGATAGATAAAGAGGTAGGCAAATTGATAAATAGAAGATAGATAAATATATTGATGGATAGACAAATACATGAATAGATAGATAGATATATAGATAGATAGGCTGATAGACAAATAGATAGATAGAATGATTGATTGATTAATTAATTGATAGAAAGATAGATAAACAGATATAAAGATAAATAGATTTATAGAAAAATTAATAAATAGATAGACAAATAGACAAAAAAAATAGATATATGACAAATAGACAAAATATAGATCAACATTAGATAGATTGATAGATAAACAAATAGATGGAAAGACAAATAAACAAATCGATAGATAGATAGAAAGAATGGTAGATAAATAAATAGATAAATAGATAGATACATAGATACATAGAAAGACAAATATGCATATATATATATATATATATAGAGAAATTGACAAATACACATATAAATAGATAGATAGATTAAGAAATTGATAGATAGATATATACACAAATATATAGATAGATAGATAGACATATAGAAAGATACATAGAAACATAGATTATAAATATATAGTTATTTAGATAGATATACAAATATACATATAGATAGATAGATATATTGACAGATAGATAGATACTCACATATAAAGATAGATAGATAAACAAATAAATAGATCGCCAAATAGACAAATTTATAGATAGATAGATAGAAAAGTTGATTTATATATAGATAGACCGTTAGACATACATATAGATTTATCGATAGATAGACAAATAGCTTGATAGACACATAAACTAATAGCCTTATAAATTAAAAGATAGGCATAGAGATAGATAGATAGACATATAGTTAGATAGATAAATAGATATATAGATTGATAGTCTAATAGATGAATAAAGAGATAGTGAGAAAAATATTTAGATAGATAGATATATAGAGAAATTGAGAGATAGACAGATACATAGATAGATAGATAGATAAAAATATAGATAGAAAAATAAATAGATAAAATAGATAGATTGATAGATAGATAGGTAAACAGATAGATAGATATACAAATAAATAAATATACAGATTGACAAGTAGACAGAAAGATACATATAAACATAGATAGATAGACAAATAAAAAAAATAAATAGATAGGTAAATAGATATATAGATAGGTAGATATAAAGATAGATAGAAAGAAAGAAAGATAGATATATATATATATATATATATATATATGCATATAGATACATATAAAGATAGAATAATATATACATTAACACATAGACACATAGATACTTAGAAACATAAACACATAGTCACAATCAGATAGATAGATACACCATGAGATAAATAGATAGAGAGACAAATAGACATTTTGGTAGAATGATTTATAGCAAATAAAAAAATAAATAGATATAAAGATAAACAAATAGATAGAAAGAAAGATAGATAGATAGAATAATAGATAGACAAATAGACAAATATTCAGATATATTGATAGATAGATAGAAAATAGTTAGATAGATAAATAAAGAAATATACACATAAGGAGATTGAGAGATAGGCACATAGACATATGTATAGATACAAACATATATAGATAGATTAGATAGATAGATAGACAAATAGTTAGATAGATAGTTAGATTGATTGATAGATAAGAATATAGGTAAATAGATAGATAAATAGATAAAGATATAGCCATATAGACAGATAGATAGAAAGATACTTAAATAGAGATATAGATATATAGATAGATAGATAGTTAGATAATTAGATAGATAGATTTTTAAATAGCCAGATGGATAGATAGATTGCTAGATAGACAAATAAATAGATAGGTAAGTATATAGATAGGCACATATATAGATACATAGATCGATATATTTAAAAAGTAGATAGATAGATAGACTGATAGAAAGAATGACAATTATATTGTTAAGAGATAGATACATAATAGATAGTTGGGAAAGAAAGGAAAATATAATAGATTGATAGTAAGATATTAGACAAATAGATATATATATATAAATGAATTGATATTATCCTATTTAGATAGATAATTAGATATATAGACAGATAGATTAACAAATAGACATATAGACAATAGACAAATAGATAATATTTACATAAACAAACAGATAGATAGATAGATAGATAGACAAATATATAGATAGAAAAATAGTCAGATAGATAATAGACAGACAAATAGATAATAGATAAATTTTCATATAGATAGATAAATAGATACATAGATAGATAGAAAAATATTCAGATAGATAGATCCGACAAATAGAAATAAAGATAGAGAGATTAGAATATAGATAGATAGATAGATACACACTATATTGATATATAGATAGATAGAATGTAGATAGATAAATATATAGATGTTAGATAGATAAATGTATAAATAGATAGATAGATATAGAATAGATAAATAGATAGTTCGATAGATGGAAGATAAAAAAATAGACAAATAAACATTATAGAGATATAGATAGAAAGATAGTTATTTAGATATAAAGATAGACACATAGATAGATAGCAGATTGGTAGATAGTTTTAAAGATAAATAAGATATATAGATAGATAGTTAGATAGATAGATAGATAAATAGATAGCTAGATAGATAAATAAATAGTTATCGAGATAGATTGGAATATTAATAAATAGTAGATAAATAAACAATAGATAGATTAACAATTAGATAGATATATATATATATAATAATATATATATATATATAAACTGATAGATAGAAAGATAATTAAAAAGATAGTGAGATAGATAGATGAAGATAGATCAAAAGATAGATAGATAGGCATATAAATATATAGTAGTTAGATAGTTAGAAAATAGATAGATAGATATCGAATAAATACATAAATTTCTAGTTAGACAGACATATACATAGATAGAAAGATAGATACATAAGATAATAGAATAATAGAAAGGCATAATAGATAGTAAGACAGATAGACTATTATATACACATATATAGATAGATAGTTAAATAAATTGATTTGATAGAGAGATAGATATATAGATATATATGATATTGATAATCAGATAGATAGACAGATAGATAGACAAATATAAAGAGGATAGATAGATAGATAGATAGATAGACACATATAAATATAGATAGTTAAAATTATAGACTGATTAATAGATAGATGATAGAGAGAATGATAGATAGATAAATATATAAATAGAAAAACATATGGTATAGTGAAATAGATAAATAGATAGAAAGATAATCACATAATAAAAATATAGATAGATAAAAGATAAACAGATAGATAGGCAAATAGTTAGAAAGTTTGATAGATATAAAAATAGATAGATTGATAAAAAATTAATAGAAAGATTTATAGATATATTGATTGAAAAATTAATAGATAGATTGAAATATATTTATATATAGAATGATACATAGATAGTTACATAGATAGATAGCAAAATTTATATAAAAAGATACATAGATTATTACACGAATAGATAGATAGAAAAATAGGAAGATAGAGATATAAAGATAGAAATAGATAGATAAAAGATAGATAGATTATATACATATAGATAGATAGATAGACAGACAATAGATAGATAAAGAGATATATAGACTGATAGATAGATTAACATAGAGATATAAAAATACATATACTGATAAATATATAGATAGATAGATAAATAGACATAAAGATAGATAGATATTATAGATAATAGACATATACATAGTCAGATAGATAGACTAACACACAGATAGGCAAATAGACAGAGTAATAAATAGAAGAT
>JAREIK010002513.1:96269-118832 GCA_029783825.1 Sapria himalayana | reverse complement strand
ATAGAAAGATAGATGGATAGATAGATGCATATATAGATAGATATGTAAATAAACATATATATACAAATAGACAGATATAAGAATAAAAAGATAGATAGATAGAAAAAAAATATGTAGATAGACATATAGACTAATAGACAGATAGACATATATATATATATATATATATATATATATATATATTGATTGATAGATAGACAAATAGACAAAGATATAGATATATATATAGATAGAAAAATAGATTTATAGTTAGACATATAGATAGACATATATACAAATAGACATATAGATAGATAGACAAATATAAAGATAGACAAATAGAAACATGGAAAAATAGAAACATAGACAAATAGAGAAATAGATAAATAGTTAGATAGATAGTTAGATAAAAGTTATATAGTTAGATAGATAGTTAGATAATAGATAGAAAGATAAATAAATATATAGACAAATATAAAGTTAGACTGGTAGACAGATTGATTGATTGATTGACAGTTAATCATATATACATATAGATAGATAGATAAATAGATTTATAAATAAATAGATATATATATATATACAATTAGACAGATAGATAGATAGACTAGTAGACAGATAGATAGATCAGCAGATATAAAAAAATATATATAGATAGATAGATAGACAATTAGATAGATAGACATATAGAAAAATAGACTTATAAATAGAAAGATTGTTAGATAGATAAATATATAAATAGATAGATAGACAAAGAGACTGACAGATAGATAGGTAGGTAGATATACAGAAATACAGATAGATAGACAAATAGTTAAATATGCAGATAAAGAGATTGAGAGAGATATAAAAATGAAAGAAAGATAGCAAAATAGATATAGAGCCATATAGATTGAAAGGCTGATAGACAGATAGATAGATAGATATATAGATAGAAAGATAGAAAGATAGAGAGATAGATAGATAGAGAAGAAGTTAGATAGATAAAGAGATTGCTAGGTAGGAATGTAGCTAATTATGTAGCTAAGTATGTAGAAAGATAGAGAGAAAGAGAGGTAGAGAGATAAAGACAAATAAAGATAGATAGACGCACAGATAAAAAGATAGATAGATGCACAGATAAAAAGATAGAGAGATAGAGAGTTTGAGTGATAGAGAGATAGAAATATATACAGAGATATATATATATATATATATATATACACAGAGATAAAGATATAGATTAAAAAAAGAGATAGAATGATAGAAATATGGAGACATAATGAGCTAGAAAGATAGATAGATAGATAGATAGATAAATATAGATAGAGAGATAGAGAGATAGTTAGTTAGATAGATAGATAGATAAATATAGATAGAGAGATAGAGAGATAGTTAGATAGATAGATAGATAGATAGGAAGATAAAGAGATATATAGATAGATAAATAGATAGACAGATGAACACATAGACAAAATAGATAAACTTACTAATTGAAAGATTGACAAACTGATACACTAGTAGACTAATAAACTAACATACTAACAAACTAACAAACAGACACACTGACAAACAGTCTAATAGATAGACATACACACAGCTAATTTGGTAGATAAATAGTTAAGTAGACATACAATTAAGCATATAGACATTCAATTATATGGATAGTATAGTAGACAGAAAGATAGACAATTGTTAAATGAAATATTTAGATGCACAGATAGACAAACTAACATATAGAGAGACAAAGAGACAAATAGAAAGATCAATATATACACAAAGACAAAGATTGACTTGTAGAAAAACAAATAAATAAATAGTTAGACAAACAAACAGATAAATAGACTAATAGATTTATAGATTAACTGCTAGACTTATTAATAAAAAAAAAGTAAGACAAATTATAGACAGATATATAAACAAATAGATAAAGAGATATATAGATAGATAGATAGTTAAATAGACAAATGGATAGAAAAGTAGAAAATTAGATAATTAAATTGAAAGATAAATTAATAGATAGACAAATATTTAGATAGATAGATAGATAGATAGGTAGAAGTATAGATAGAAAAATAAATAGGCAGACAAACAGACTACCAGTCAGACAATTAGATAGACAGATAGACAGACTTATAGACATATAGATAGACATATATATAGACTGATATATAGACAATGGATAAATTGTTTGATTTAAATATTGATAGATTGATAGATAGACTAATTGATAATAAATAGATTAATATTTATATAAAGATAGAAAAATAGATAGATGAAAGATAGATAAATAGATAGATAGAAAAAGAGATAGATAGATACATAGATAGATAGTCAGATAAATAGATAGATAAACATTTAGATAGAAAGATATATATATATATATAAACAAATAGATGGATAGATAGAGATATAGATAAATAATTAGACAAATAAATAAGTACATAGATAGTTATTTAGATAGACAAATAGATAAACTAACAGATAGATAGATAGATAGATAGAAAAATATATACACATACAAATATATAGATATATAGATAGATTGCTAGAGAGATAGATGCATAGAAAGATAGATAGACAAATAGATAGACAGACATATCGATTGATATATATATAGATTGATAGATAGATTGAAAAATAGATTGATCGACATATTGATAGAAAGAAAGAAAGCTAGATTAATAGATAGATAGAAAAATGGTTAGATATATAGATAGATAGTCATATAGATTGACAGGATGACAGATAGATAGATCGATATAAAGATAGATAGATATATTATTATATAGGTATATAAATAGATAGATAATTATTAGATAAATAGAAAGATACACAATTAGATATAACGAAAGATAAAATAATATATAAAATGATATATATACATAAAGATAGACATATAGATAGACAGATAAGTAGATATATAGATACATAGATACAGGGATAGATTTATAGGTAGATAAACAGATAGATAGATACAAGCATAGATTTATAAATAGATAAATAGATAGATTGATAGATCAATAGACATATAGATATACAGATAGATAGAAAGATAGATATAAAGATAGAAAGAAAGATTGATTGATTGATATATAGATATATAATTAGATAGACATATAGATATATTGATTAATAGATAGATAGATTGATTGATTGATAAATAGATAGATATAGAGATAGATAGTTAGTTAGTTAGATAGAAAGATAGATAGACATATAGAAAGGTATATAAATAGATAGATAAATAGAAATAAATATAGATAGATTAATATATAGATAAATTATTAGACAGATAAATGGACAAATAGATATATAGATACATAAATAGATAGATACACATATATATAGAAAGATTGATAGATTGATAGATAGATAGATTGACAGGAAAATTGATTAATAGACAACTAGATTAATAGATAGATAGATAGATTATAAAATTGATAGATTATTTGATCAACAGACTGATAGTCATATTGATAGACATATTGATAGATAGTTTGATAGACAGATTAAAAGACATATTTATATAGAGAAAGATAGATAGACAGATAGATAAATACATATATAGATAGATAGATAAATAGATATATAGATAGAAAGATAGATAGATAGATATATACATAGATAAATAAATAGCTAGATATATAGATAGACAGATAGATAGTCAGAAACACAAACAAAGTGACAAATAGAATATTCACATATAGATAGACATATAGATAGGTAGATAAAAAGATATATAGCTAGATTGATAAATTGATAGACATTGATAAACAGATTGATATACATCTAGATAGACAGATATATAGACTGATAGATTAACAAACAAATAGATAGACAGGCAGATAGATAGATAGATAGTTATATAGATAGATAGATAGACAAATAGATAGACAGATAGATAGATATATAGATAAATAGATAGATAGATAGATTGGTTGATTTAAAAACAAATAGATACACATATAAAAAATACTTAAATAAATAAATAAAAAGATAGATATATAAATATATAGATATTTAGATAGATATATTGAAAGATAGATTAATAGACAGATTGATATGAATATTAATAGAGAGAATGATAGAAAGATTGATAGATAAATAGATTGACAAATTAATAGATAGATAGAGATATAAATAGACATATAGATAGATATATAGATAGACAAAAATATATATTAATAGATATATATATATATATATATATATATATATATATATATATATAGTTAGTTAGATAAATTATATATACATAAATAGATAGCCAAATATATAGACAAATAGATAGAAAAATAGATAGATAAATAGACAAATAGATAGATTGAAAATAGATAGATAGACAGACAAATAGATAGATCGATATACAGATAGATATATAGATCGATATATAGATAGATAGATAAATAATAAATAAATAGATAGATAAAGAGATACATAGATAAATAGATAGATAGATATGTAATTATATAGACAGATTGATAGACATATTGAAAGATAGATTGATCGAAAGATTGATAGAAAGATTGATAGAAAGATTGATATAATGATAGATAGATTTATATATAGATAGATAGATAGATAGATAGAATGATAGATAGAAAGATAGATAGACAGACAGATAGACATATAGATAGACATATAGATAGATAGATAGATATATATATATATATATATCTAAATATAAAGATAGATAGACAGACAGATACACACACACACACACAAATAGACATATTTCTTGACAGATTGATAGACAGATTGATAAATTGATTGATAGACTTATTGATAAATATATAGATATACACATTGATAAAAAGATACACAGATATATATATACATAGATAGATAGAAATATAGATATATAGATTGATGGACATATAGATAGATAAACAGATAAATAGATAGATAGATAAACAAATAAATAGAAAGATATATAGATAGACAAACATATAGAAAGGCATGTAGATAATAGATAGATAGACATATATATATAGATTGATAGATAGAATAGTAGACAAATAAAGAGCGAAATAGATATATTGATACATAGATAGATAGATAGAGATATAGATAGATAGAAAAATATATAAAGATATTGATAGACTGATTAATATATAGATCAATATATAGATTGAGAGATAGATTGATTAATAGATAGATAGATAGAAATATAGAAAAATAGATTGATAGATATATAAACAGATTGATAAAATGGTTTATATATAGATTAATAGAAAGAGTGCTAGACATATTTATCAATAGATTGATACACAAAAAGATAGACATATAGATGTATAGATTGATGGATAGATAGATTGATAGATTGATAAATAGATAGATAAATAGTTAAATAGATAGATTTTAAGATATATAGATATATAAATAGATAAAAAGATATATTTTCAAATTGATAGAAAAAAAGACAAATTGCAAGATAGACAATTAGATATTTAGATAAATAAATAAGTAATTAGACAAACATATAGATACATAGAAAGATAGATAGATATATAGATAGATATATAAATAAATAGTTGGATAGATAGATTGATTGATTCATTGATAAATAGATTGATAGACATCTATATAGAGAGAAAGATAGACAAACAGACAGATAGATAGATATATAGGTAGTAATATAGACAGATAGATAGATAAATAAACAGATAAATACGCAGAAATAAACTGATAGATAAAAAGATAGATAGATTGATTGATATATAAATAGATAGATAAATAGATAGATAAATAGATAGATAAATAGATAGATAAATAGATAGATAAATAGATAGAGAGATTTTAATAAAGCTTGATAAATAAAATGATAGAAAGTTTGTTAGATTGATTGATAGAAAGATTGATAGATAGACATAGAGATTGATAGATTAATAGATCTATATATTGACTATGGATAGATTTATAAATGGATATATAGATAGACAGATAATAGGCATATAGATAAACAAAAAGTTAGATAGATAGATAAATAATTAGTTTGATAGGCAAAAGATACATAGATATATAGCCAAATAGATAGAAAAATAGTTAGAGAAATAGATAGACAAATATATATAAATATTCTAAGATAGATTCAAAGACATGTTGAAATACAGATTGATAGATAGATTGATATAAAGATTGAAAGACAGATTGATATATAGATTGATAATTAGATATATAGACAGATTGATAGAAAAATAGATAGAAATATAGATAGATAGGTACATAGATATATTGATAGATAAAAAAAGAGATAGATAGATAGTCAGATAGATAGACATATAGCCATATAGAGAGATAGACAAATACATAGATAGTTAGATCAATAGATAGATAGATAAAAAGATAGACATATAGTTAGACAGACAGATAGATTACAGAAAGATAGATAGATATATAGATAAAAAGACAGAGATAAATAGAAAAGCATACATACATATAGATAGATAGATAAATAGATAGACTATTAGATAGATAAATACATACATACATACATAGATTGACACACACATATATAGATAGATAGATATATTGATAGATAGATAGATAGACTGACAGATCGATAGATAGATATATATTTATATAGATATGCAAATATATAGAAAAATATATAGATAGATAGTTTTATAGATAGATAGATAGATTTACAGATAGATAGATAAATAGATAGATAGATAGGTATAAAGATAATTTGACATATAGATAGACAAATAGATAAATTGTTAGATAAAAAGATTGAAAGATAGATAGATATATAGATAAATAAAAAGTTAGATAGACTAAAAGACAAACAAATAGATAGATGGATGGATATACATATAGATAGATAGATAGGTATATTATTATACAGACTGATATATAGATTGCCAGATAAATAGATAAAAAAATAGACAGATAGATAGATAGATAGATAGACAAATAGTTATACAGATATATATATATATATATATATATACACACACACACACACACACACACAAATAGAGAGATAGATATTTAGACATATAGAAAGATAAAAAGATAAATAGATAGTGATAAAGATAGATAGACATATGTATATATAAATAAATAGATAGTTAGATAGACAGACATATATTTAAATAGATAAATAGATAAATAGATAGATAGAAAGATAGATAGATAGATAGATATATATATATATATATACATATATATATATATATAAACTAGTAAAGATAGGTAAATAGATAGATCAATAGATATATATATATATATATATATATATATATATATATATAAACAGACATATAATTAGATATATAGATAGACAGATAGAAAGATAGATTATTAGACATGTAGATTGATAGTGAAATTGATAGATAGATTGTAGAAAGATAGACAGACAGATAGATTGATATATATAAAAATTTACAGATAGATAAATAGATAGATAGATAGATATATAGATATATAAATAGACAAATAGATTGATAGATTGATAGATAAATTTATATATAGATTATAGACAAATTCATAGAAAGATTAATAGATTGATTTATAAAAAGATTGATAGTTAGATTGATTTAAAGATAGACAACTAAATAGATAGATTAATAAATAGATTGAGAGATAGATAGATAGTTAAATAGAAAAATAAATATATAGACTAGATAGATATAAAGAAAGATAGATAGACATAGAGACGAATAGATAGATATATAGATAAATAGATAGATCAATAGATAGATAGATATATAGATAAATAGAAAGATAGACAAATAGATAGATAGATTGATTAATTGATAATATAAAGATTAATAAATAGAAAGATAGACAGACATATAGACAGATACATAGATATATATATACAAATAGAATGTTTGATTGATTTACATATAGATAGATAGATATATTATTATATAGATAAATAGACAATATATGGACATAAATATAGATAAATAGATCGACAGATAGATAGATATATATATAAACATATAAATATATAGATATATAGACAACGAGATAGACATAGATAAACAAATATTTTTATAAATAGATAGATAGATTGGTAGAGATATATATAGACATATAGAGAGACAAATAAAAAAAATAGTTAGATAGATATATTGATAGACATAAAGAGAAACATATAAAAATAAAGTTAGATAGACAAAAAGATAGACAGACATATAGACAGATAAATAAATAAATAGATATACAAATATATAGACAAAGAGATAGATAGATAGATATATATATATACATATAGATAGATAAAAATATAAATATATTATTTTACAGATAAATAGGTAGATAGAAAAAGATAGACAGATAGATAAATAGATACATAGATATAAAGATATACATATAGATATACATATATATACTAATAGATAGAAGATAGATAGAGAGAATGATAAATTATTAGACATACATATGGGTATAAAGATAGATAGACATATAGTTAGACAAATAAATAGATAGTTAGATAGAGAGACATATAAATAGATAGATAGATTGATAAAATGATAGACAGACACATAGATAGATAAATGGATAGATATATGATGAATAAATAGAAGAGATAGATAAATAAATAGATAGATATATAGATAGACATATAGATAGTTATATAGATAGATAGATTGATTGAAAGATAGACACATAGATAGACAAATTGAAATCAAATACAAAGATATATAGATAGACAAATTGGTATATAGATTAATAGATATATAGATTGATAGACTGATTGATAGATAAATGAATTCATAGATAGAGAGATATATAGACAGATAGATACATTGATAGATAGATAGATATATAGATAGATTGATAGACAAGTTTATATAGATTGATAAATAGATTAATACATAAATTCATGGAAAGATTGAAAGACACATTGATATACAGATAGATAGATAGATTGAAAGATAAATTGATAGACATATTGATTGATAGATAGATAGACTAGCAGATAGATAAATAGATAGATAGATATATATTTATAGATAGTTAAATAATTAGATAGACAGATAGATAGATATATAGATAGACAGATAGATATATAGATAGTTAATTTGATAGATAGATTAATAGATAGATAGTAGACAGATTGATAGACAGATAAATTCAAAAATAGATATTAAGATATATAGATTTTCATATAGATAGACAGATTTATATACGAATTATATATTGATTGATAAAAAGATTGATAGATAGATTAACAAATAGATTAATAAAAGGATAAATATAGATATTGATAGAATGATAGATAGACAAATAGTTAGATAGAAAAAAAAATATAAATATAGATAAATAGAAAGAAAAATATAAAGACCAGATAGAAAGAAAGATAGATAGACATAGAGACAAATAGATAGATAGATGGGTAGATAGATAGTTAGATCAAGAGATTGATAGATACAAAGATATATAGAGAGATAGATAGATAGATCAATAGAGAGAGACAAATAAATAGAAATATAGATAAATACACACACACACATATATATATATATACACATATAGACAAATAGATAGATAGATAAATAGACAACTAGAAATCAAATACAAATATAGGTAGATAGATAGGCAAATTGATAGACATATTAATTGATAGATAGATAGATAAATTGACAAATTAAAAGATAGATTGAAAGAAGATTGATATATAGATTAATAGATTAGTCTGATATATAGATATATAGATATATAGATATATTGTTAGATAGATAGATAGATAGACTAACAGATAGATAGATAGATAGACATATAGATAGATATGTATATATATAATTATAGATATATATATATATATATATATATATATATATAGTCAAACAAACTCATAAATAGCTAAATAAATAAATAGATAGACATATAGATAGACAAATAGAGATAGACAGATATACAGGTAGAAAATAGATAGGCAGATAGATTGAAATTTGGATATTTGATTGATAGACATATTGATAGACACATTGATAGACAGATTGATATACAGATCGATATACAGATAGATAGACAAATACAAAGATAGATAGATACATATATAGATAGATAGATAGACAATTAGATAGGCAAATAGATTGACAGAAAGGTAAACATATATATCGACTAATAAATTGATCATATAGATACATAGATAGACAGATAGATATACATATAGATAAATAGATAGATAGACAGATTGATATACACTTAGATAGGTAGATAAATAGATATATACATAAATTGACAGATATATTGAAAAAAAAGATAGATAAATAGATAGATAGTTAGTTTGATTGAAAGATAGACATACAAAATGATAGATAGATAGCTAGTTAGTTTAATAGAAAGTTAGATAGACAGATAGATAGACAAACAGATACCTAGCCATATAGACAAATAGATAGATAGATAGATAGACAGAAAATTTGACAAATAGATAGAAAGAAAGAAAGATAAATATATAATTAGATAGATAGATTAATAATGAAATTTCATTCAAATATTGAATCACAAACTCAGTAGGCTAAAATTAGACATGAAACTATGGAATAAAAAAGTTTTTGGCAATATTAACAAAAATGTAACAGATGCTGAAGATTTAGTCTCTAAAAAAGAATTAGAATTTGAATCTGACCAAAATGATAACAATAGAAGAACATTAAGCAAAGCACAAGCTGATTTGAAACTTAAACTACTAATGGAAGAAATATTTTGGAAACAAAAATCTAAATTAAAATGGTTAAATGAAGGAGATAAGAACACAAAATTTTATCAAAGAATAGTTAAGATTAAACAACAGAAACACATAATTACTGGTATAAAAAATAATGAGGAAGTATGGGTGCATGATGATTTAGATATACAAAATTATTTCACAAAGTTTTTCAAAAATCAATTAAGTGAAAAAAAAGAGCTGAAAGGATATACATTATTACAAAAAATTGAAAATAAAATTACAGCTGAAGATAATAATATGTTAATCAACTTCCCTGATGAAGATGAGATCAAAGCAGTCATTTTCAGTATGAACAAGGACAGTGCAGCAGGCCCCGATGGATGGAATTTTTGTTTTTTTCAAATTTGTTGGGATATAATCAAAAAAGATATAGAAAAAGCCATAAACAGTATATTTTGTGGCGCTGAAATAGGAAAAAAATGGGGCAGCCTTCATATTGTCCTCATTCCAAAAATAGAAAATCCACAAACAGGGGAATATTTTAGACCGATTAGTTTATGTAATTCAATATATAAAATTTTAGCAAAAATTTTACAAAATAGACTTTCTCACGTTTTACCTAAAATTATTTCAATAGAGCAATTAGGTTTCATGAAAAATAGATTGATAATGGAGAATATAAGTTTAGCTAAAGAATTGTGTAGAGATATAGGAACAAAAAAAAAGAGGGCATAATGTTATAATTAAACTAGATTTATCCAAAGCATTTGATAGAGTAGAATGGAATATTCTTTGTTTCATTATGAGAAAAATGGGATTCTCAGAAACATGGATTGATCTGGTTTACAGATGCATCTCTAATACCTGGGTTAGAATTATAACAAATGGAAAAGTAGGAGAAGAAATAAAACCGGTCAGAGGTCTAAGACAAGGAGACCCGCTTTCACTAGTATTATTTAACATTTATTTAGAACTATTAATAGTTAATCTTAAAGATAAGATGGTAAAAGGCTTGATAGGTACATTCAGGCAACCAAAAAACACTCCACTAGTGAGTTGTTTAGCGTATGCAGATGATGTGATGATCTTCACCAATGGAGGGCATAGATCATTACAAAATCTGATGAACTTGTTAATTTGCTTAGAAGATGAAACAGGTCAAAAACTAAATAAACGAAAATGCCAATACATGATATCTTATAAAGCTCCTATAGCATTAGCTCATAAAATTAAAAAAGTCACTGGTTTCTCTCAAAAAAAAGGGGAAATGATATATCTAGGCTGTCTAGTATATGAAGGCAAACTCAAGGTTGAGTACTTGGATTTTTTAATAGATAAATTAAAAAAGAAAATAGCGGGATGGAAGGAAGAATTCTTGAGTATGGGGGGAAGAATAACATTAATAAAACACGTCTTAGAAAGCTCATTAATGCATAATATCATGATTATGAAACTACCAAGTAAGCTAATTAAAAAGATTGAAAAGGAATTCGCTAATTTTTTATGGGGGAAAAAAGAGGGAAAATATAAATGGCATTGGAAAAAATGGAATGATTTATGTCTTCCCGTCCAAGAATCTAGACTAGGTTTCATTGATCTATTAGATTTAGCTAATTCATGGGCTAGTAAGAGATGGTGGAGAATAAAAGAAAATAATAGTTTATGGGCGAAATTCAATCGTGCGAAGTACTGTTTAAAAGATGATACTTATAAAGAAAAAAAATAAAAGTAAGAGTTCGCAGATTTGGGTTCAAATGCTCAAACAAAGAGATATAGTGGAAAATTATTCAAAACTCACTAAAGAATGATGTAAATGGACATTAACACCAGAAGGAACATTTTCTCTCAAATCTGTCAAGAATGTTATTAGAAAAAGGCAAGTAGAGCAGAATTTATTTAAATGGACTTGGGAAAATGATAATTCTCAAAAAATCAAAACTTTTATGTGGAAAGTTCTTTCTAATATTGTTCCACTAGATAATAACTTAACAAAGAAAGGTATTCAGTTAGTTTCAAGATGCGAATGCTGTGCATCTGATATAGAAACACTGGATCATCTATTCTCAAATGGAAAGGTAGCAGCAGAAATATGGAGGAAACTAGGAACAGAGCTGAATATAAAATATGAACAGCTCGCAATAAAAACTAGACTTCAAAAATGGTGTAACATAAAATCTATAAATCCTACACAGAAATGGATTAAATGTAATGTTCCGCTAATAGTTATCTGGTGCATCTGGAAGACCAGAAATAAAAGTAGATTTGAAGGGTTTCGTATGAATGTTGAAGATATCTGGAAGGAGATAAAAGAAGAGACTAGAAAAATTTCGGAGATTTTTACTTTAAAGAACCAAGGCAAGAGCCTAGATAAAGATATTATGACTTTTTGGAATCTAAAAGAAAAGTTGCTAAAACACTTTAAAATAAAAGAATTAAAATGGGAAAAACCTCCGAAATATAGAATGGCACTAAATACTGATGGCAGCTTTGACAGAGACATTGGAGCAGCCGGAGGGGGGGGATTGTTAAGGAACTCCGAAGGAGAGCTAATTTTAGCTTTCACAAGGAAGTTCCATGCTTCATCGACACTACATGCTGAGATATTAGCATTAAGAGAAGGAGTTAGATTGTGTAAAAAATCTAATATTAAGAACATAGACATTCTAATAGATTCAAAAATCTTAGTTAATTTAATTAATAAACAAGTTTCATTATGGAGATATGAGGAGGAAATCCAGGAAATCCGGCAAATAACAAAAACTCTAGATTATACCATAAATCATATATATAGAGGTTAACACATTGGCAGATTGGTTATCCAAGGAAGGAAGATTAAGAGGAGATCAAGAGTTTAATGAGAATACTCTTCCAAAAAAACTAGTAGGATTCATAATATTGGACCGCAAAGAACTTCCTTATTTTAGAAGGTTCTCAGAATAACATTTATTTTTTATATCTCTACTGTTTTTTTTCTGTTTTGTTGCTTCTAATATATGCAGGATTGTATTTCAAAAATCTCTCTGGTCCTGAGGGGTGATTAATGAAATCAAGGTGAATAACTAAAAGGAATGAACGGGTAAGAAATCTAAGCTTTAGACTATCGGCTTGGGCTTTATTTCTTTTATATTTTACAGGTATTGAAGCTGAATATTTAACTCAAAAGGGGCAAAAAGCTAGGTACACAGCACAAACACTTTGCTGTTTTTTTGAGTTTGTTCTTTTGAGGTTCAAAATTGCTGGTTCGAGTCTGTTGTGGATGTCTGTTACTTAGGCTCGGTGGTCTGTTTCTTTTAGTTCCTTTTGATGGAAGTCTGTATTTATATTAGTAGAGTCCTAGTCAATGAGTATATGTATCTATGCATTATTACTAAAGGGTGAGCAGCAAAGGGAGCTTAAAGATAACTGGGATTGATTTTTAAGAGGAAGCATGCTACGAAGAACAAAAGACACACTCTCTCTTGTACTGGGTAAAGGATAGGTAAGTAATGGATCTTCTATCCAATAAATCTTGATACTTTTGTTTTATGCAGGATATAATTTTATCATAAGTGGGAACGTCTAAAGAAATAGATATGAGAATAGACATATACAAATGATAAAGAAGGAGCAAGGACATCAATTTTAAAGGTAGTTGCTGGATTTTTGATTCTGGATTCCTGAAGTTGCGTGGGAGCAGGCTAGTAGAAGTTATTTCAGGAAGACACTCCATAAAGAATTAAAGTATAAACATAGTATGGGAAAGATTTACATAAAGATCAATATGAAGGGCATCTATTACAGCTTAATCTATCAAAATAATTGAGAAGCTGCAGTTAATTAATGGATCAGAAATAAAAAAAAAGTAGAATCATCATTTCAATTTGATTTAATCTTAAATAGATTATGAGTTAATAAAATTATGATTGTCTATTTTTTAGTTTTAAAAATTGGGTGTAAAAGGGAAATAGGTAGAAGTAGCTTGTACAAATGGTATTACTCCGCCAAAAGAAAGGCTTCTAATTAATAAATAAAACCTCAAAAAAAAGATAGATAGATTAATAGAAAGATTAAAAGATAGATTGATAGACAACTTGATAGATAGATATATAGATATAAAGATATATAGATATATTGATAGTTAAATAAATAGATAGATTGATAGACAGATTTATATATAGATTATTAATAGATTGATAGAAATATTGATAGATAGATTGATGGATAGATTAATAAAAAGATAGATAGATATATTGATAGAAAGATAGATAGACAAATAGTTAGATAAAAAGATAAATAGATAGATAGATAAATAGAAAGAAAAATATATAGACTAGATAGAAACAAGGATATATAGGCATAAAGACAAATATATAGATAGATAGATAGATATATATATATATATATATAGTTAGATCGAGAGATAGATAGATATATAGAAAGATAAATAGAGGGATAGATAGATAGATCAATAGAGAGATAGACAAATAAATAGAAATATAGATAGATATATATATATAGACAGACATATTGACAAATAGATAGATATTAGATAGATGTACAGATAGATAGATTTATTGATTGATATACATATATATAGATAAATATATTATTACATAGATAGATAAATAGATAAATAGACAAATAGATGAACATAAAGATAGACAGATAGATAGACAAATAGACAGACAAATAGACAGACAGATAGACAGATAGATAGACAGACAGACAAATAGATAGATAGAAATATAGATATTTAGACAAATAGATAGAAATATATATAGATAGTTAGATAGATAAATAGATAAACAGATAGGTAGAAAGATAGATAGACATATAGATACACAAATAGATACATAGTTAGATAGATTGATAGATAGAAAGATTGATATATAGATAAAAATAAAGTTAGATACACAAAAAGATAGACAGACATATAGATAGATAAATAATTAAATAGATATATAGATATATAGATAGATAGATATACATATAGATAGATATAGAGATAAATATATTTTTATACAAATAGATAGATAATTTGATAGACAAAAACATAGATAGTTATATAAATATATAGATAGCTAGTAAGATAGACATATAGATATACATATAGATGGACAATTAGATCGGCTAATAGAAACACATAATGATAGATAAATAGATAGATTGATAGGTATAAAGATAGATAACCAAACAGATAGAAAAATAGATAAATAGTTAGATAGACACACGTATAGATAGCAGATATATTCATAGACATACTAATTGATTGTTTGATTGATTGATAAACAAATAGAAGAGATAGATAGTTAGTTAGAAAGATAGACATATAGATAGATATATAGATAGATAGATAAATAGACAGATAGAAAGACAGATAAACAGATAAACATATAAATAGACAAATAAATATCAAATACAAATATAGATAGATAGACAAATTGATAGACATATTAATTGATATATAGATAGATTGATTGATATATAGATAAATTGTAAGATAGATAGATAGACCAATATATAAAGATAGATTGATATACAGATTTATCCAAATTAATAGAGAGAATAATAAATAGATTGATCGATAGATTGAAAAAAGTTTAATATACAGATTGATAGATTAGTTTGATAGATAAATTGGTAGATATATTGTTAGATAGATAGATAGATAGACTAACAGATAGATAGATAGATAGATAGACATATAGATAGACATATAGATAGATAGATGAATATAGATAGATAGATAGAAAGTCATACAAACTCATAAATAGTTAAATAGATAAATAGATAGACATATAGATAGACAAATAGAGACATACATATAGATAAATAGATAGATAAATAGATAGACACTTAGATAGATAATTGGATAGATAGATTGATAGACAGATTGATAGATTAATAGATAGATTAAATGACAGATTGATATATAGATAGATAAACAACTACAAAGATAGATAGATACATATATAGATAGATAGACAATTAGTTAGCCAGATAGATAGATAGATAATTAAATCGACAAATAGATTGATCATATAGATACACATATAGATAGATAGATAGATACATAGACAGATAAATAGATAGATAGAGAGATAGATATACACTTAGATAGGTAAATTGATAGACATATACATAGATTGACAGATAGATAGAAAAAAAGATAGACAAATAAATTGATAGTTAGTTAGATAGAAAGATAGATAGACACAATGATAGAAAGATAGATAGATAGACAGATAGATAGACAGAAAAATAGATACACAACCATATAGACAGATAGACAGATTGACAGACAGATAGATAGATAGATAGATAGACAAACAAATAGACAAATAGATAGAAGATAGATAGATATATTATTAGATAGACCGATTAATAGAAAGATTAAAATATAGATTGATAGATAACTTCATAGATAGAGAGATAGATAGACTGAAATATTAGAGATAGATAGTTAGATAGATATATAGATACATAGATAGACTAATAGATAGACATATAGACAAATAGAAAAATAAACTGATAGATAGATCGAAAGATAGACGGATAAAAAGATAAATAGATAGTTACCTAGCTAGGTATGTAGGCATGTAGGTAGGCTAGTAGTTTGATAGATAAAAAGATAGAGAGATAAAGAGATAGATAGATAGAGAGATAGAAAGATAGTTAGATAGTTGAATAGATAGATAGATAGAAAGATATATTGACTAATAGAAAGTTAGTCAGATAATTATATAGATATAGTCTTATATAGATAGATAGATTGATTGATTGATTGATAGATAGATTGATTGATAGATATATAGATAGTTCTATTGATAGATATACATATACATAGATAGAGAGATAAAGAGATAGACAAATAAATAGAGAAATAAATAAATAAAGAGATAGAAAATAGATATGCACATAGAATACAAATATATAGATAAATAGATAAATAGATGGATAGGTAGATAGATATACAGATACACTTATTAATAGTCAGATAAATGGATAGATAGATAGATATACCGATAGATATATAGATAGATAGACAAATAAATAGATAAATAGATAAACATATAAAAAGACATAAATATAGATATATGGATAGACAGATAAATAGATAGACACGTCAATAGACAAATAGATAGATAGATAGATTGATTGATTGAATGATAGATAGATTCATAAAAAGATTGATAGATAAAATAAAATATATAATGATAGATAGTTAGATTGATCGATTGAAAAATATATAGAAAGATAGACATATAGCTAGATAGATAGATAGATAGACATATAGCTAGATAGATAGATAGATAGACAGATAGATAGGCAGATAGATAAATAGATAAAAATATTGACACATAGATAGATATATAGACAAATTGATATACATATTAATCAGTATTTTTAAAGAAAGATTGATAGATATAAAGATAGTCTATCTGTTTGTCTATCTTTCTGTGTATTAGTCCATCTATCTTCCTATCTATCTTTCTATTTATTACTCTGTCTATTTGCCTATCTGTGTGTTAGTCTATCTATCTGACTATGTATATGTCTATCTATCTATATATCTATCTATCTTTATGTCTATTTATCTATCTATCTATATATTTATCAGTATATGTATTTTTATATCTCTATGTTAATCTATCTATCAGTCTATATATCTCTTTATCTATCTATCTGTCTGTCTATCTATCTATCTATATGTATAATAATCTATCTATCTTTTTATCTATCTATTTCTATCTTTATATCTATCTATCTTCCTATTTTTCTATCTATCTATTCGTGTAATAATCTATGTATCTTTTTATATATAAATTTGTCTATCTATCTATGTAACTATCTATGTATCATTCTATATATAAATATATTTATCAATCTATCTATTAATTTTTCAATCAATATATCTATAAATCTTTCTATTAATTTTTTTATCAATCTATCTATTTTTATATCTATCAAACTTTCTAACTATTTGCCTATCTATCTGTTTATCTTTTTATCTATCTATATTTTTATTTATGTGATTATCTTTCTATCTATTTATCTATTTCACTATACCATATGTTTTTCTATTTATATATTTATCTATCTATCATTCTCTCTATCAATCTATCTATTAATCAGTCTATTAATTTAACTATCTATATTTATATGTGTCTATCTATCTATCTATCTATCTATCTCTCTTTATATTTGTCTATCTATCTGTCTATCTATCTGATTATCAATATCTATATATATCTATATATCTATCTCTCTATCAATCAATTTATTTAACTATCTATCTATATATATCTGTGTATATAATAGTCTATCTGTCTTACTATCTATATGCCTTTCTATTATTCTATTTATCTTATGTATCTATCTTTCTATCTATGTATATGTCTGTCTAACTAGAAATTTATGTATTTATTTCGATATCTATCTATCTATTTTTCTAACTATCTAACTATCTATATATTTATATGCCTATCTATCTATCTTTTGATCTATCTTTCATCTATCTATCTCACTATCTTTTTAATTATCTTTCTATCTATCAGTTTATATATATATATATATATATATATATATATATATATCTATCTAATTGTTAATCTATCTATTTGTTTATTTATCTATCTATTTATTAATATTCCAATCTATCTCGATAACTATTTATTTATCTATCTAGCTATCTATTTATCTATCTATCTATCTAACTATCTATCTATATATCTATATTTATCTTTAACTATCTACCAATCTGCTTATCTATCTATGTGTCTATCTTTATATCTAAATAACTATCTTTCTATCTATATCTCTATATGTTTATTTGTCTATTTTTTTATCTTCCATCTATCGAACTATCTATTTATCTATCTCTATATCTATCTATCTATTTATACATTTATCTATCTAACTATCTATATATTTATCTATCTATCATTCTATCTATCTATATATCAATATAAGTGTGTATCTATCTATCTATCTATATTCTAATCTCTCTATCTTTTATTTCTATTTGTCGATCTATCTATCTGAATATTTTTCTATCTATCTATGTATCTATTTATCTATCTATATGAAAATTTATCTATTTATCTATTTGTCTGTCTATCTATCTATCTGACTATTTTTCTATCTATATATTTGTCTATCTATCTATCTATCTATCTGTTTGTTTATGTAAATATTTATCTATTTGTCTATTGTCTATATGTCTATTTGTTAATCTATCTGTCTATATATCTAATTATCTATCTAATAGGATAATTATCAATTCATTTATATATATATATCTATTTGTCTAATATCTTACTATCAATCTATATATTTTCCTTTCTTTCCCACTATCTATTTATTTATCTATCTCTTTAACAATATAATTGTCATTCTTTCTATCAGTCTATCTATCTATCTACTTTTTTAAATATATCTATCTATGTATCTATATATGTGCCTATCTATATACTTACCTATCTATTTATTTGTCTATCTAGCAATCTATCTATCCATCTGGCTATTTAAAAATCTATCTATCTAATTATCTAACTATCTATCTATCTATATATCTATATCTCTATTTAAGTATCTTTCTATCTATCTGTCTATATGGCTATATCTTTATCTATTTATCTATCTATTTACCTATATTCTTATCTATCAATCAATCTAACTATCTATCTAACTATTTGTCTATCTATCTATCTAATCTATCTATATATGTTTGTATCTATACATATGTCTATGTGCCTATCTCTCAATCTCCTTATGTGTATATTTCTTTATTTATCTATCTAACTATTTTCTATCTATCTATCAATATATCTGAATATTTGTCTATTTGTCTATCTATTATTCTATCTATCTATCTTTCTTTCTATCTATTTGTTTATCTTTATATCTATTTATTTTTTTATTTGCTATAAATCATTCTACCAAAATGTCTATTTGTCTCTCTATCTATTTATCTCATGGTGTATCTATCTATCTGATTGTGACTATGTGTTTATGTTTCTAAGTATCTATGTGTCTATGTGTTAATGTATATATTATTCTATCTTTATATGTATCTATATGCATATATATATATATATATATATATATATCTATCTTTCTTTCTTTCTATCTATCTTTATATCTACCTATCTATATATCTATTTACCTATCTATTTATTTTTTTTATTTGTCTATCTATCTATGTTTATATGTATCTTTCTGTCTACTTGTCAATCTGTATATTTATTTATTTGTATATCTATCTATCTGTTTACCTATCTATCTATCAATCTATCTATTTTATCTATTTATTTTTCTATCTATATTTTTATCTATCTATCTATCTATGTATCTGTCTATCTCTCAATTTCTCTATATATCTATCTATCTAAATATTTTTCTCACTATCTCTTTATTCATCTATTAGACTATCAATCTATATATCTATTTATCTATCTAACTATATGTCTATCTATCTATCTCTATGCCTATCTTTTAATTTATAAGGCTATTAGTTTATGTGTCTATCAAGCTATTTGTCTATCTATCGATAAATCTATATGTATGTCTAACGGTCTATCTATATATAAATCAACTTTTCTATCTATCTATCTATAAATTTGTCTATTTGGCGATCTATTTATTTGTTTATCTATCTATCTTTATATGTGAGTATCTATCTATCTGTCAATATATCTATCTATCTATATGTATATTTGTATATCTATCTAAATAACTATATATTTATAATCTATGTTTCTATGTATCTTTCTATATGTCTATCTATCTATCTATATATTTGTGTATATATCTATCTATCAATTTCTTAATCTATCTATCTATTTATATGTGTATTTGTCAATTTCTCTATATATATATATATATATGCATATTTGTCTTTCTATGTATCTATGTATCTATCTATTTATCTATTTATTTATCTACCATTCTTTCTATCTATCTATCGATTTGTTTATTTGTCTTTCCATCTATTTGTTTATCTATCAATCTATCTAATGTTGATCTATATTTTGTCTATTTGTCATATATCTATTTTTTTGTCTATTTGTCTATCTATTTATTAATTTTTCTATAAATCTATTTATCTTTATATCTGTTTATCTATCTTTCTATCAATTAATTAATCAATCAATCATTCTATCTATCTATTTGTCTATCAGCCTATCTATCTATATATCTATCTATCTATTCATGTATTTGTCTATCCATCAATATATTTATCTATCTTCTATTTATCAATTTGCCTACCTCTTTATCTATCAATCTATCTGTCTATATGTCAGTTCTCCTATCTATCTATATATCTACTTGTCTATCTATTTGTCTATCTATCTATCTATCCATCTATCTATCTATCTATATGTCTAACTATCTATCTATCTATCTATTTGTCTATTTCTCTATCCATCTATCTATTTGTCTATCTATCTTTCTATTCATATATTCCTCTATCTACCTATTTGTCTATCTATTTAACTATCTATTTTATCACTATCTTTCTCTCTCTATTATCTTTCTATTTATCTATCTATCTTTTTATTTGTCAATCTATCTAATATGTCTATCAATCGATATGTCTATTTTTTTATTCTATCTATTTATCTGTATGTATATCTATCTATTTCTCTATCTTTCTATCTATCTATCTACTATATATCTCTTTATCTGTCTAATTGTCTATTTATCTATAAATATTTTTTAATTTGTCTTTTTATTTATCTATCTTTCTGTATATCTATCTATCTGTCTATTTTTCAACTATCTATATATCTATCTATATTTATAATAGTCTATCTGTCTATCTATCTATCTATCGATCCGTCTCTCTATGTATTTTTTCTATCTATCTTGTAATCTTTCTATATATCTATCATCTACCTCTATGTCTATTTGTCTATATATTTATATGTATATTTTTTTATTTGTCTATCTCTCTATTGATTGCTATCAGTATATTTGTCTAT
>JAREIK010002513.1:37300-92810 GCA_029783825.1 Sapria himalayana | reverse complement strand
ATTCTATCTCTTTTTTAATCTATATCTTTATCTCTGTGTATATATATATATATATATATATATCTCTGTATATTTCTATCTCTCTATCACTCAAACTCTCTATCTCTCTATCTTTTTATCTGTGCATCTATCTATCTTTTTATCTGTGCGTCTATCTATCTTTATTTGTCTTTATCTCTCTACCTCTCTTTCTCTCTATCTTTCTACATACTTAGCTACATAATTAGCTACATTCCTACTAGCAATCTCTTTATCTATCTAACTTCTTCTCTATCTATCTATCTCTCTATCTTTCTATCTTTCTATCTATATATCTATCTATCTATCTGTCTATCAGCCTTTCAATCTATATGGCTCTATATCTATTTTGCTATCTTTCTTTCATTTTTATATCTCTCTCAATCTCTTTATCTGCATATTAACTATTTGTCTATCATCTGTATTTCTGTATATCTACTACCTATCTATCTGTCAGTCTCTTTGTCTATCTATCTATTTATATATTTATCTATCTAACAATCTTTCTGTTTATATGTCTATTTCTATATATGTCTATCTATCTAATTGTTTATCTATCTATCTATCTATATTTTCGTATATCTGCTGATCTATCTATCTGTCTACTAGTCTATCTATCTATCTGTCTAATTGTATATATATATATATCTATTTATTATAAATCTATTTATCTATCTATCTATATGTATATATGATTAACTGTCAATCAATCAATCAATCTGTCTACCAGTCTAACTTATATTTGTCTATATATTTATTTATCTTTCTATCTATTATCTAACTATCTATCTAACTATATAACTTTTATCTAACTATCTATCTAACTATTATCTATTTCTCTATTTGTCTATGTTTCTATTTTTCAATGTTTCTATTTGTCTATCTTTATATTGTCTATCTATCTATATGTCTATTTGTATATATGTCTATCTATATGTCTAACTATAATCTATTTTTTCTATCTATATATATATCTATATCTTTGTCTATTTGTCTATCTATCAATCAATATATATATATATATATATATATATATATATGTCTATCTGTCTATTAGTCTATATGTCTATCTACATATTTTTTTTCTATCTATCTATCTTTTTATTCTTATATCTGTCTATTTGTATATATATGTTTATTTACATATCTATCTATATATGCATCTATCTATCCATCTATCTTTCTATTTTTCTATCTATCTATTTGTATATAGGTTTATCTACCTACCTATATATCTATACATGTGTCTATCTGACTACTTGTCTATATGTTTATCTATCTACTTATCTATCTGTCTATTTGTGTAGCTATCTATTTGTCTTTTTGTGTGCCTATCTATTTATCATTCTTTTAGTATATCAATCTGTCAGTCTATTTGTCTATTAGTCTATTAGTTTGTCAGTTTAATAATATCTCTATTTTTCTTTCTGCATATTTGTCTGATTATCTATCTATTTGTCTATCTGTCTAACTCTCTATCTCTTTATCTCTCTATATCTTTCTCTCTCTATCTTCTATCTCTTTATTTGTCAATCTATCTACATATCTATTAGTCTATATATAAATAAATTGATCTTTATTTGCCTATTTGTCTATCAATCTAACTAACTAGCTATCTGTCTGTTTATCTGTTTATTTGTATAACTATCTGTCTATCTATTTATCTACCTTTCTTATTGTCTATAGACATGTCTATCAATATATAAATCTATCTGTCTATCTGACTATATGTCTATTTGTCTATCAATCTATCTTTCTATCTGTCTATCAATCTAACTCTATATTTGTCTCTATATCTATCTGTCTATCTATCTATCATGCTATCTAGTCATTTATCTATTTATCTATTTGTATATCTTTCTATCTATCTACCTGTCTATCTATCAATATGTCAATTTGTATATCTGTCTATCTATCGATATCTTTATCTATATATTTTTCTATCTAACTATATGTCTATATATATATATATATATATCTATTAGATATTTGTCTATTTATTTATCTATTTATATGTCTATCTACCTATTTATGTCTCTGTATATTTATTTATCTATCTATCCATCGATCTATCTATCTATCTATTTATCTATCTATCTGTCTGTCTGTCTATAGGTCTATCAATTTATCCATATCTCTATGTATGTGTCTATTTTTGTATCTATATATCTATTTGTTTATTTTATATCTGTCTATTTATCTATCTATCTATCTTTTTCGATATCTTTTTATGTGTCTATATGTTTATCATTCTATATATCTACCTATGCATCTGTCAATCTATCAATCTATATATCTTTATATCTATATATCTATCTATCTGTCTTTATGTCGAATGATCTAACTTTATATCTACATATCTATCTAACTATATATATATATATATATATATGTGTGTGTGTGTGTGTGTGTGTGTTTTTGTCCATTAGTCTATTATTCAACAATCTATCTATCATTTCGTCGATATGTTTATCTATCTATCTTTCTATATGTTTATGCATCAATATACCTATCTATTTATCTCTGTATCTATCTATCTAACTTTTGCCTATTTATCTATTTGTCATTCTTCTTATCTACATAAATAACTATCTATCTATATGTATGTATATATATATATATATATATCTATCTATCTATCTATCTATAGGCCTGTCTATCCATCTATCTATAGGCTTTTCTATTTATATGTCTATCTATCTATCTATCTATCTATCAAACTTTCTATCTATCTATATATCTATTTGTCTAAATGCCTATCTATATATTTATATATTATCTATTTTTCGATATGAATATCTATCTATCTATTTTTCTATCTGTCTGTGTGCCTAACTATCTTTGGATCTTATAGCAAGTCTAACTATCTATCATTCTATCTGTGTATCTGTCTATCTGTCTATCTGTGTGTCCATCATTCAATCAATCAACCTATCTATCTATTTTTATATCTATCTATCTATCTATTGGTGTATCAGTTTAAGCTATATATCTATTTATATTTCTATCTATCTATATATCTATTTGTCTATATATCTATCTATCTAATTATCTATATGACTATCAGTTTATTTTACTATTTGTCAATCAATATATCTAACTATCTATCTATTTGTCTGTCTGTCAATTAATCTTTTTGTATGTCTATTTGTCCTTTTATCTATATTTCAATTTGTCTATTTGTTCAACTATATATCTGTATATCTATATATGTAGTAATCTATCAATCTATTTCTGTATCTATATCTTTGTCTATCTAAATATATGGAAAATTGTTTATCGGTATATCTTTCTATCTATTTATTAGTCTATATGTCGATTTAACTATTTGTCTATTTATCTATCTATCTATATATTTATCAGTATTTCTATTTATCTTTCCATGTGTATATCTGTCTTTTTTTCAATTTGTATATAAATCTATCTCTCTCTATACATAAATCTATATATCTATTTATCTATCTATCTTTATGCCTTTCTATCTATATTTCTATATGTCTATATGTCTATATGTGTATCTGTCTATCAATCTATCTATCTATTTGTGAATTTATCAATATGATTATCTTTCTAATTATCTAACATTATAACTATTTATCTAACTATCTAATTATGTTTCTATCTATCAATCTATTTGTCTATCTATTTGTCTATATATCTATCAATCGATCTATTTATCTATCTTTCTATGTGTCTACATTTCTTTCTATCTATATGTCTATGTATCTATCTATATATCTATCAATTAATCTATCTATCTATCTATCTATTTTTATGTCTATATGTCTATCTATCTATATATCTATTTGTCTATCTATCTATCTATCTCTCTTCCAATTTTCATATCTAACTATCTATTTATTTTATAATTCTATCTATCTATCTAAATGCATATCTATCTATATGTACATTATACTATCTGTCAACCTATTAATCTATCTTTCTATCTATTAGTCTATTTATCAATCTATCGTTCGATCTATTAGTCTATCTATCTATTTGGCTATTTATTTGTCTATCTATCTATATGCCATATATCTAAATCTCTATTTGACTATCAATCAATATATCTATGGATCTTTCTACTCTCTATTTGTCTATCTTTCTAAATATCTAAATGTCTATCTAACTATATATGTAACTATCTAACTTTCTATCTTTCTATCTATTTATTTATCTGTCTAAATATCAAATAGTCTTTCTATTTACTAGACTATTAGTCAATGTGTCTATCTTCCTATATAAATTTCTATTTATCTATATATATATATATATATATATATATATATATATTTCCATCTATATATATTCTATTTATCTATCTATTTATGTATCTTTCTATCTATATGTATATCTTTCCATCTATCTATCTATCTATCTATCTATGTGTATATCAATATATATCTTTCAATCTGATTATATTTCTATTTGTAAATCTGTCAATATGTCTATCCATCTATCTATTTATATATCTATCTATTTGTCTATTTATCTATCGATCTATCCGATCTATCTACCAAATTGATTAACTGTTAATATGCCTATCAATATATCTATCTATTTGTCTATATGTCTACCTATCTATCTATTTTTTATCTCTCTATTTAACTATTTCTTTTTCTGTCTATTTTTTATTAAATCTATCTTTATATCTTTCTATATATCTATCTTCAAATCTCTTTATTGTCTTATCTATTTATCTATTTATCTTTTACCTGTCTATATGTCTATATGTATATCTATCAATATACCTATCTATATATCTATCTATATGACTATATATCTATCTTCCTATATATATATATATATATATCTAACTATCTAAATATTTGTATATTTGACTATATGACTAATTCTCTATCTTTTATCTAACTATTTGTTTATATGCATATTTGCTTATTTGTTTATCTGTATATCTATCTATTTTTTTATTTGTCAATCTATCTCTCAATTTGTCTATCTATTTATATATCTATCTATCTATTTGTTTATAGTTCTATATATCTATATGTTTATCTATCTATCTTTCTATATATATATATATATAATATATCTATATCTGTCTATCTACAAGTATATCTATATTAGGTTTCTATGTGTATATCAATCAATCAATTAATCTATCTGTCTATCTACATAACTCTGGTTATATCTATTTAGCTATTTGTCTATTTTCTATCTATCTATATATCTATTTGTCTATCTATTTATTTGTATATCTTACTATCTTTGAATCTATCTATCTATTTATAAGTCTAGATATATTTGTCTAATTATTTCTATCTATCTATATATCTATTTTTCTAGCTGTATATATGCCTATCTATCTATCTATCTATCTATTTGTCTATCTATCTACATGTCAATTTTTCTATCTATCTAATTGTCAGTCTATCTGTCTATCTATCTATCTTTTTATTAATCTATTTCAGTATATTTATATATTTGTCTATATGTCTATCTTCATATCTATTTATATGTTCTTCTGTCTATATATCTATCTATCTATATATCTATCTTTCTTTCTATCTAACTATCTTTATATTTATATTTCCATCTCTATGTTTATTTTTTTATATTTCTATCTATTTTTCTATCTATATATATATATATTTATCTATCTATTAATCTATCTATCTGATCTGATTAACTTTCAATGTATCAATTTGTTAATCAATTAATCAATATATCTATCTATCTCTTTATCTTTCTAAATGTCAACTATCTTTCTGTAAATCAGTCAATCTGTCTATCTCTTTATCTCTCTATCTATCTATTTATTTGTCGATATGTCTATATGTTTATCTATTCATCAATATAACATATCATTTATGTCTATCTTTTTATCTCTCTTTCTACCTATCTATCTATCTATGTATCTTTCTAACTATCTATATATCTATCTGTATATCTATCTATATATCTATCTATATATCTATCTATTTGTGTATCTATCTATCTATCTATATATCTACTTATATATCTATCTAACTATCTAATTATTTGTTTATTTGACTATATGACTATCTATCTATTTCTCTATCTATCTTTTTGTCTATCTATCTATATGTCTATTTGTATATATGTATATCTATCTATCAATATATAAGTTTTTTCTGCCTATCTATCTATCTAGTTATCTGTTTATTTACATTCTTGTTTGTATATTTTTCTATTTATCTATCTTTTTATCTCCTTATATATCTATCAATATGTCTATTTGTATTTATATTTATTTGTCCGTCTATTAATTTGACTATCTATCTCACTATTTTTCAATCTTTTTGTCTATATATCTATCTATATGACCTATCCATCAATCCGTGTATTTGTCTATTTCTGTATCTATCTATCTTTATATTTATTCGTCAATCTATCTATCTATCTAATTTGTCTTTGTGTTTATCTACAAATCTATATAACTTCCTTTGAATCAATTCGTGTATTTTTATATTTGTCTATCTGCCTATTTTTATGTATATTTATCTATGTTTCTATCTATATCTATCTATCTATCAATTTATCAACCTATCTATATTTTTGTCTATCAGTATATCACTCTATTTATCTTTTTAGCTATCTCTCAATATGTCTATCTATCTATTATTCTACGTGTCTAAGTATCTCTCTATCTATCTGTATATCTATTTATCTATATATCTATATATATATTTATTTATCTATCTATCTATCTATTTGTCTATCGATCAATCTATCTATGTATCTATTTTTTTATCTATCTATCTATTTATCTATTTGTCTATCTCTATATCTTTACATCTGTCGATTTTTTTATCTATCTATTTGTCTATCTATCTATATATCAAACTAGAAATCATTAAATTTATTTATCGGCCTATTTATCTATTTATATATATATACATCTTTATAGTTTTCTTTTAGTCTGCCACTCAAACTATCTATCTATCAATTAACTAACTAACTATCTATCTATCTAGTTATCTTTCTATCTATATATCTATCTCCTTATTTGTGTATCTGTCTATTTCTTTAAATCATTGCATGTTTATCTATCTATTTGTTAAATAGTCTAACTATATTAATATATAATTATGTAACTATCTTTTGACTATCATTCTATTAGTAAATCTATCTATCATCTATCAATGTTATAGTCAATATGTCTATCTATCTATCTATCTAAATAATTAACTATCTATGTATCTTTCTATCAATTTGTATATAATCTATTTTGTATATATCTACATGACTATCTAAATATGTCACTAATTTTCTATTTACCTATTTTTTTATCTATATATCTATCTTTTTTCTAAATGTCTATATGTGTATCAATCTATATATGTAACTATCTAACTCTATATCTTTCAATCAATCTATCTATATGTTTAACTATCTAACTATTTTTTGATTATTAGTGTATCAGTTAATGTATCAATCTATTGATTTATATATATATATATCAATCTTCAATATACATATCTAACTATCTACTTTTTATCTATCTATCTATCTATCTGTTTGTCTATCTGTCTATCTGTATTTTAGTATATCTATCTATCTGTCTATTTATCTATCTGTGTATGTGTATATATGACTATCTTCCTATTTACCTATCTATTTATATATTTACCATTCTATCTATCTTGCATTCTATTTATCTATTTATCTATCTATTATGTGTCTATTTGCCTATTTTTTCAATCTTTTTATCTGTCTGTCTATTTATCAATCTATCTATCAATTTGTATAAGTTTTTATTTGTCTATCTGTCAATCTGCCTATCTATTTATTTGTCTATTTATCAATATGTCTATGTGTTTATCTATCTATCTTTCTTTCTATCAATATGTCGATCAATCTATCTTTCAATCTGTCTATCAATCTATCTATATATCAATCGATATGTCTGTCTATCTATTTGTCTATCTATCTTTCTATGTATCTATCTATCTATCAATCTGTATATCAATCTATCTATATATCTATATATTTGTCTGTGTATATATTTGTCTATCTATCTATCTATCTATCTATTAGTTTATTTATTTGTCTATCTAAATAACTATCTATGTACTTATTTATTTGTCCAATTATTTATCTATCTATCTATCCATCTATTTGTCTATATATATATATATATATATATATATATCTATCTATCTATATTTATCTAAATGTTTATCTTTCTATTTATTTCACTATCTATCTATTTTTCTATCTATCTATTTATCTATCTTTTATCTATCAATTTTTCTATCGTTATATATATATCTGTCTATCTATCTATTATCAATCTATCTATCTATCAAAAATATCAATATTTAAATCAAACAATTTATTTATTATCTATATATCGGTCTATATATATGTCTATCTATATGTCTATAAGTCTTTCTATCTGTCTATCTAATTGACTGACTGGTAGTCTATTTGTCTGCCTGTCTATTTGCCTATTTATTTTTCTCTCTATATTTCTATCTATCTATCTATCTAAATATTTGTCTATCTATTAATTTATCTTTCAATTTAATTATCTAATTTTCTACTTTTCTCTCCATTTTTCTATTTAACTATCTATCTATCTATTTATCACTTTATCTATTTGTTTATATATCTATCAATAATTTGTCTTACTTTTTGTTTATCAATATGTCTAGCAGTTAACGCTATACATCTATCTGTCTATCTATCTGTTTATTTGTCTAACTATTTATTTATTTGTTTTTCTATGTGTCTATCTTTGTCTTTGTGTATATATTGATCTTTCTATCTGTCTTTTTGCCTCTCTATATGTTAGTTTGTCTATCGGTGCATCTAATTATTTGATTTAACAATTGTCTATCTTTCTGTCTACTATACTTTCCATATAATTGAATGTCTATATGCTTGACTGTATGTCTACCTAACTATTTGTCTTCCTAATTATCTGTGTGTATGTCTATCTATTAGACTGTATGTCTATCTGTCTATTTGTTAGTCTGTTAGTATGTTAGTCTATTAGTCTACTAGTGTATTAGTTTGTTAATCTTTCAATTAGGCAGTTTATCTATTTTGTCTATGTGTCTATCTATCTATCTATTTATGTTCTATATATCTCTTTATCTTCCTATCTATCTATCTCTCTATATCTATATCTTTCTATCTATTTCTCTATTTATCTATCTATCTCTCTATCTAATTATGTCTTTATATTTCTATCATTCTATCTCTTATTTTATCTATATCTTTATCTCTCTATCTCTGTGTATATATATATCTCTATATATATTTCTATCCCTCTATCACTCAAACTCTCTATCTCTCTATCTTTTTATCTTTGCATCTATCTATCTTTCTTTGACTCTATCTCTCTACCTCCCTTTCTCTCTATCTCTCTACATACTTAGCTACTTAACTGGCTACATTGCTACCTAGCTATCTCTTTATCTATTTAACTTCTTGTCTATGTATCTATCTCCTTATCTTTCTATATTTCTATCTATATATCTGTCTATCAGCCTTTCTATCTATATGGCTCTCTATCAATTTTGCTATCTTTCTTTCATTTTTCTATCTATCTCTCAATCTCTTTATCTGCATATCTAACTATTTGTCTATCTATCTATCTATTTGTATATCTACCTATCTATCTATCTGTCTGTCTGTTTGTCTATCTATCTATTTGTATATTTATCTATCTATCAATCTTTCTGTTTATATGTCTATCTTTCTATATGTCTATCTATATATATGTCTATTTGTCTAATTATCTAACTATCTACCTATATTTCTTTATATCTGCTGATCTATCTGTCTGTCTACAAGTCTATCTATCTATCTGTCTAATTGTATATATATATTTCTATCTATTTATAAATCTATTTATCTATCTATTTATATGTCTATATGATTATGTGTCAATCAATCAATCTATCTATCTACCAGTCTAACTATATATTTGTTGTATATTTATTTATCTTTCTATCTATCTAACTATCTATCTATTTATCTATTTCTCTATTTATCTATTTATCTATTTGTCTATGTTTTTATTTGTCTATCTTTCTATTTGTCTTTCTATCTATATGTCTATTTGTATATATGTCTATCTATATGTCTAACTATAAATCTATTTTTCTGTCTATATATTTATTTATATCTTTGTCTATTTGTCTATTTGTCTATCTATCAATCTATCTATATGTCTATCTGTCTATTAGTCAATATGTCTATCTATATATTTGTATTCTATCTATCTATCTATCTTTCTATTTTTCTATATGTCTATTTGTATATATATGTTTATCTACATATCTATCTATATATGTGTCTATCTATTCATCTATCTTTCTATTTTTCTATCTGTCTATTTGTATATAGGTTTATCTACCTACCTATCTATCTATATATGTGGCTATCTGACTACCTGTCTATATATTTATCTGTCTATCTATCTACTTATCTATCTATCTATTTGTGTAGCTATCTATTTGTGTAGCTATCTATTTGTGTAGCTATCTATTTGTCTTTTTGTGTGTCTATCTATTTATCATTCTTTTAGTATATTAATCTGTCAGTCTATTAGTCTGTTAGTCTATTAGTTTGTCAGTTTAATAATATCTATATTTTTCTTTCTACAGGTTTGTTTGAATATCTATCTATTTGTCTTTCTGTCTAACTCTCTATCTCTTTATCTCTCTATATCTTTCTCTCTCTATCTTCTATCTCTTTATTTGTCTATCTATCTACATGTCTATTAGTTTATATATAAATCATTCGATCTCTATTTGTCTATTTGTCTATCTAACTAACTAACTAACTAACTGTCTGTCTGTTTATTTGTAAAACTATCTGTCTATCTATTTATCTACCTTTCTTATTGTCTATAAATATGTCTATCTATATATTAATATATCTGTCTATCTGACTATATGTCTATTTGTCTATCAATCTATCTTTCTATCTGTCTATCAATCTAACTCTATATTTGTCTTTATATCTATCGGTCTATCTATCTATCAAGCTGTCTAGCCATTTATCTATTTATCTATTTGTATATCTTTCTACCTATCTACCTGTCTATCTATCTATATGTCAATTTGTATATCTGTCTATCTATCGATATCTTTATCTATATATTTTTCTATCTAACTATATGTCTATTTATATATCTATTATTAGTCTATTTGTCTATTTATTTATCTGTTTATATGTCTATCTACCTATTTATCTCTCTGTATATTTATTTATCTATCTATCCATCGATCGATCTATCTATCTATCTATTTGTCTATAGGTCTATCTCTTTATCCATATTTCTATGAATTTGTCTATTTTTGTATCTATATATATATTTGTTTATTTTTCTATATGTCTATTTATCTATCTATCTTTTTTATATCTTTTTATGTGTCTATATGTTTATCATTCTATATATCTACAGATGTATCTATCAATCTATCAGTCTATATATCTTTGTATCTATATATCTATCTATCTGTCTTTATGTCTAATGATCTAATTTTATATCTACATATATATCTAACTATATAGATGTGTTTTTGTCCATTAGTCTATTATTCAACAATCTATCTATCATTTTGTCGATATGTTTATCTGTCTATCTTTCTATATGTTTATGCATCAATAAATCTATTTTTTTATCTCTGTATCTATCTATCTAACTTTTTGTCTATTATCTATTTGTCATTATTCTTATCTACATAAATAACAATATGTCAATATGTCTATATATATATATATATATATATATATATATATATATCTATCTATAGGCCTGTCTATCCATCTATCTATAAGGATTTCTATTTATATGTCTATCTATCTATCTATCTATCTATCTATCAAACTTTCTATCTATCTATTTGTCTATATGCCTATCTATATATTTATATATTATCTATTTTTCGATCTGAATATCTATCGATCTGTCTATCTGTTTGAGTGTCTAACTATCTCTGGATCTTATAGTAAGTCTAACTATCTATCATTCTATCTCTGTATCTGTCTATCTGTCTATTTGTGTCTCCATCATTCAATCTATCTATCTATCTATTTTTATATCTATCTATCTATCTATCTATTTGTGTATCAGTCTAAGCTATATATCTATTTATATTTCTATCTATCTATATATCTATTTATCTATATATCTATCTATCTAATTATCTATATATCTATTTGTCTATATATATATCTATCTAATTATCTATATGACTATCTGTTTATTTAACTATTTGTCAATCTATCTATCTAACTATCTATCTATTTGTCTGTGTCTCAATTAATCTTTTTGTATGTCTATTTGTCTATTTATCTATATTTCAATTTGTTTATCTGTTTATCTATATATCTATCTGTCTATTTATTTATAGTTCTATATATCTATATGTTTATCTATCTATCTATCTTTCTTTCTATATATATATATATATATATATATATATATATATATATATATATATATATATATATTATATATCTATATCTGTCTTTCTACAAGTATATCTATATTAGGTTTCTATGTGTCTATCAATCAATCAATTAATCTATTTGTATATCTACATAACTCTGGTTATATTTATTTAGCTATTTGTCTATTTTCTATCTATCTATATATATATTTGTCTATTTCTCTATCTATTTATTTGTCTATCTTTCTATCTTTGAATCTATCTATCTATTTATAAGACTAGATATATTTGTCTATTTCTATCTATCTATCTATATATCTATTTGTCTAGTTGTATATCTGCCTATCTATCTATCTATCTATCTATCTATTTGTCTATCTATCTACGTGTCAATTTTTATATCTATCTAATTATCAGTCTATCTGTCTATCTATCTATCTATCTATCTTTTTATTAATCTATTTCAGTATATTTATATATTTGTCTATATGTCTATCTTCATATCTATTTATATGTTCTTCTGTCTATATATCTATCTATCTATATATCTATCTTTCTTTCTATCTAACTATCTTTATATTTATATTTCCGTCTCTATGTTTAATATTTTATCTTTATATCTATTTTTCTATCTATCTATATATATTTATCTATCTATTAATCTATCTATCTGATCTGATTAACTTTCAATGTATCAATTTGGTAATCAATTAATCAATATATCTATCTGTCTCTCTATCTCTCTAAATGTCAACTATCTTTCTATAAATCAGTCAATCTGTCTATCTCTTTATCTCTCTATCTATATATTTGTCGATATGTCTATAGGTTTATCTATTCATTTATAAAACAATCATTTATGTCTATCTTTTTATCTCTCTTTCTACCTATCTATCTTTCTATCGATGTATCTTTCTATCTATCTATATATCTATCTGTATATTTTTCTATATATCTATCTATATGTCTATCTATCTACCTATCTATCTATATATCTACCTATATATCTATCTAACTATCTAATTATTTGTTTATTTGACTATATGACTATTTATCTATTTCTCTATCTATCTTTTTGTCTATATGTCTGTTTTCGTATTTGTTTTCTATCTCTTTAACTATAAATATGACTATCTGTATATCTATTTATATGTCTTTCTATATATCAATCTATATGCCTATCTATCTATCTGTATATCTACCTATCTATCTAACTATCTAACTATTTGTCTATTTTAATATATGACTATTTATTTATTTCTCTATCTATCTTTTTGTCTATATGGCTATTTGATTATTTGTTATCTATCTTTCTATCTATTTTTCTATTTGTCAATTTATTTTTTAAATCTATCTATAAATCTATATGTCGATCTATTTATCTGTCTATCAATCTTTTAATCTATATATCTATCTATCTATATATATATCTATCTATTTGTCCATCTATTTATCTGTCAATATCTTTATCTGTGTATACACCGATCTCTTTATCTGTCTATCTGCTTATCTGTCTATCTTTCTAGGTCTAATGTGTCTATCAATCAATCAATTAATCAATTTGTAAATTTATCTAACTCTATATTTGTCTATCTATCTATCTGTCTATATATCTATTTCTCTATCTATTTATATATTTATTTGTCTATCTTTCTATCTATATATCTATTTTAATAACTACATGCCTATCTGTATATCTATATATATTTATATCTTTCTATCTATTTATATGTTTATAAGTATATCTATCTTTGTGTCTATCTGTCTATATGTCTATCTATCTATCTATCTTTTTGTCTATCTATATATATGTCTATTTGTATATATGTATGTATAGCTATCAATATATAAGTTTTTTCTGCCTATCTATCTATCTATCTAGTTATCTGTTTATTTACCTTTAGTTTATGTATTTTTCTATTTATATATCTTTCTTTCTATCTTCCTATATATCTATCTATATGTATATTTGTATTTATATTTATTTGTCTGTCTATTAATTTGACTATCTATCTCACTATTTATTCAATCTTTTGTCTATATATCTATCTATATGACCTATCCATCTATCTGTGTATTTGTCTATTTCTGTATCTATCTATCTTTATATTTATTTGTCAATCTATCTATCTATCTAATTTGTCTTGTGTCTATCTACAAATCTATATAACTTCCTTTTAGTCAATTCGTGTTTTTTTCTATTTGTCTATCTACCTATTTTTATGTCTATTTATCTATGTTTCTATCTATATCTATCTATCTATCAATATATCAACCTATATATATTTTTGTCTATCAGTATATTAGTCTATTTATCTATTTAGCTATCTCTCAATATGTCTATCTATCTATCTTTCTAAGTGTCTAAGTATCTTTCTAACTATCAGTATATCTATTTATCTATATATCCGTATACATATTTATTTATTTATCTATCTATCTATTTGTTTATCGATCAATCAATCTATCTATTTTTTTATATATCTATGTATTTATCTATTTGTCTATTTATCTGTCTATCTCTATATCTTTATATTTGTCGATTTTTCTATCTATATGTCTATCTATCTATATATCAAACTAGAAATCTTTAAATTTATTTATCGACCTATATATCTATTTATCTATATATACATCTTTCTAGTTTTCTTTTAGTCTACCACTCAAACTATCTATATATCAATTAACTATCTATCTATCTATCTAGTTATCTTTCTATCTATATATCTATCTCCCTATTTGTGTATCTGTCTATTTCATTAAATCATTGCATGTTTATCTATCTATTTGTGAAATAGTCTAACTATATTAATATATAATTATGTAACTATCTTTTGTCTATCATTCTATTAGTAAATCTATCTATCACTCTATCAATGTTACAGTCAGTATGTCTATCTATCTATTTATCTATCTATCTAATCTAAATATCTAACTATCTATGTATCTTTCTATCTATTTGTATATCATCTATCTTTGTATATATCTACATGACTATCTAAATATGTCACTAATTTTCTATTTACCTATTTGTTTATCTATATATCTATCTTTTTTCTAAATGTCTATATGTGTATCAATCTATATATGTAACTATCTAACTTTTTATCTTTCAATCTATCTATCTATATGTTTAACTATCTAACTATTTTCTGATTATTAGTGTATCAGTCTAAGTATCAATCTATTGATATATATATATATATATATATATATATATATATATATATATCAATCTTCAATATACATATCTATCTATTTGTTTATCTATCTATCTATCTTTCTATTTGTCTGATTATCTATCTATCTTTTAGTATATCTATCTATCTGTCTATTTATCTATCTGTGTATGTGTATATATCACTATCTTTCTTTTAACCTATCTATTTATATATTTACCATTCTATATATCTAGCATTCTATTTATCTATCTATCTATCTATTATGTGTCTATTTGCCTATTTTTTTCAATCTTTTTATCTGTCTATCTATCTATCAATCTATTTGTCTATTTGTATAAGTTTTTATCTGTCTATCTATCAATCTGAATATCTATTTATTTGTCTATTTATCAATATGTTTATGTGTTTATCTATCTATCTATCTATCTATCTTCTATATTTCAATCTGTATATCTGCCTATCAGTCTATCTATCAATTTGTCTATCTATCCATCTATCTATCTAAAAATCTGTCAATCTGTCTATTTATCTTTATGCCTTTTGTAAATCTATCTGTCTGTCTATCTAACTATCTATCTATTTGTCAAACTATATAATATTCTTTCTATCTATATGTCAATCAGTATATCTATCTATCTACCTATCTATTAATCTTGTTGGGTAATTGTGCTTCCACGATAGTGAGTTTAAAAATAGAAACAACAGAAAACACAGAAAAAAACAAGCAATATATATCCAAACCAGCAAGCATCCACGACAGAATCAAAAACGAGAAATACAACACAGGAAATAACATGGTTCGCTAGTCGCTTAGTACGACTAGCTACCTCCACCAGAGAATGCTTATGCATTACAGATTAAAACCAAGAAACAGAATGTCTTACAGTATGCAGCACGCAGTAGTCGTGAAAAAATTCACACAGAGAGAAGATAGGGATGATGAACTTATCTGTCATATCTATCTAATTTCCTATAGATTATCAATCTATCTTTCTATCCATCTATATGACTACCTGTCTATTTGTCTACATATCTATATATCTATCTGACTATCAACCTATCTATCTATTTGTTTATCTATATATCTATCTGACTATCAACCTATCTATCTATTTGTTTATCTATATATCTATCTGTCTATCTATCTATCTACTTTTCAATCTATCTCTCAGTCTATTTTTCTATTTATCTATTTATATGTCTATCTATCTATTTGACTATCTAAATATATGTTTATCTATCTATCTACCTATCTTCTTATCTATCTATCAGTCAATTGCCTATCTAACTATCTATATATTTTTCCTATTTATCAGTCTATCTATCTATTTGTATATCTAGCTATTTCCCTCTCTCTCTATCTATCTATCTATTTTTTTATCTATTTATATATCTATAGATCTATATATCTTTTAGTCTATCTATCTTTCTTTCATTCCATCTATTTATCTGGATATATGTATATCTATCTATCTTTCTATTTTTTTATATATCTATCTATTTTACTATCTATCTATCAAAATATCTCTATATTTTCCTATCTATCTAAGTATCTCTCTATTTGTCTATTTGTCAATATGTCTATTTGTCTGTGTCTAAATATCAATTTGTGTATTGATCTATCTGTCTATATGTCCATTTGTCTATACATATAAGTGTCATGTGTATATGTGTCTATGTGTATATGTGTCTGTGTCTAAATATCTATCTCTTTTTATATATTAAATGTATATCTCACTATATATATATATATATGTCAATCTATCTATATATTTATCAATCAATCAATCAATCTGTCTATCTATCTATAGGACTTTCTAAGTATTTTGTAATCTTTTTTTAAGTATATTTGTCTATCTACCTATCTATTTATCTATCTATGTCTTTAAATGTTTATCTATCTATCTATATATCTATCTATTTGTTTATCTATCTATCTATATGTCTATATGTCTATATATATATCTATCAATTTATCAACCTATCTATCTATTAGTCTATCTATTTGTCTATCTTTCTATCTATCTGTTTATTTGATTATCTTTCTATTTGTCTATATATCTATCTATCTATATGTCTAATGTCTATCTATCTATCTATATATCTATCTATCTGTTTATCTTCCTATCATATATCTATCAATCTATTTGTTTATATATCTATCTATCTATTAGTCTATCTATATATTTAAATATCTAAATATTTATATATCTAATTTTTTTTATATATATCTATCAATATATCTATCTGTCTATCTAATTATCTATGTATGTATCTATCTATCTGTCGATCTATTTATCTAATTTTCTTTCTGTCTATCTATATATTTGTCTATTTAAATATGTTTTGATCTATCAATCTACATAGCTTTGTAATTTCCTATCTATATATCTAGCTATCTATTTAACTATCTATATATCTATCTTTTTATCAGTCTATCTATCTATATGTTTATCTTTCTAACTGTCTATTTATCAATCAATCTATTTGTCTATCTAGATATCAGTCTTTCTCTTTATTTTCTATCTATTATTATATATATTTATTTTCCTATCTACCTATTTGTCTATCTGTCTATCTATCTATTTGTCTATCTATCTATTTTTCTAATTATTCTTATGTTTATTTATATATCTCTATATCTATTTTACAGTCTATTTGTCTATGTGCCTATGTGTCTATTTGTCTATTTGTCTATGTGTCTATCTATCTTTCTATCCATTTGTTTAACTATTTATATATCTATATGTCTGTCTGTCTATATATCTATCTATTTATCTATCTGTCTATCTTTATATCCATCTATCTAAGTATCAGACTATATGCCGATAAGTATATTTGTAAAATTTATATCTTACTATCTACCTATATGTCTATTTATATATTTGTCTATCTATTTATCTATCATTATATCTGTCTGTCTATAAATATATCAATCTATTTATCTATCTGTCTATCAATATATATATATATATATATATATATATATATATATATATATCTATCTTTTATTTGTCTATCTATATATTTATCTATTTGTCTATTTTTCTATCTATCAATTTGCCAATCTTTCCATTATTGTATCTAAATAGATATATCTATTTATATATCTTTCAATCTGTCTATCAGTCGATCTTTATATCTATCTATTTACTATCTAACTATCTATCAGTTGATTTGTCTATCTATCTATATCATTATTTGTCTATTTGTCTATCTATCTATCTATATGTTTGTCTACCTATATATCTTTTTTGATTATATGTCTATATGACTTTTTATTTTTCTGACTATCTGTCTATCTATCTATCTATCTATATATCTATCTATCTTTATTTCTGTGTCTATGTATCAATATATATATATTTATTTATTTATTTATCTATCTATATTTTATCTGTCTGTCTATCAATCAATCTATTTATCTGTCTATTAATATAAATATATATATCTGTCTCTCTATCTGTATATCTTTCTAACTAACTATATATATATATATATATATATATATATATATATATATGTCAATCTATCTATCTATCTATATATCTATCAATCTATTTATAATTTTATTTATCTACCATCCAATGTGTCTATGTATCTATCTATCTGTATATTTTTCTATCTGTGTCTATCATTCTAACTATCTATCAATTTGCCTTTCTATCTATATATCTATATATCTATCTATCTATGTATCTGTCATTATATAGATATATATATATATATCCATGTATCTATCTATCTATAAATCTTATTTTCTTTCTATCTATCAATCTATCTATTTATCTATATGTCTATCTCTCAATCAATCTACATATCTTTCTTTCTATCTTTAATCTATAAATTTGTCTGTCTATCTATCTATCTATTAATCTATATGTCTATTTGTATACCTGTCTAACTATATAACTTTATAACTATCTAACTAACTAACTATCTATCTAATTATCTATTTGTCTATCTTTATATCTATCAATCATATATATATATATATATATATATATATATATATATATATATATATATATATCTATTTGTATATTTATCTATCCATTTATATATCTTTATAACTATCTGTCTATTCGTCTATATGTAAATATGTCTATGTTCTTAATTGTCTATATGTCTATATCTCTATATGCCTTTCTATCTATCTAACTGTCTATTTGTCAATCTATATATTTTTTTATCTATCTACCTAGATATCTGACTATATGCATATATGACTAACTATCTGACTATCTATATATATGTCAATCTTTTTATCAAACTATCTATCTATATGTTTATCTTTCTATCTGGCTATTGTCAATCTATCTATCTGTCTTTCTCTCTATTTTCTATCTATCTATTTTCTATCTATCTATATTTAAATCTATTTATTTTCCTATTGACCGATTTGTCTATTTGTCTATCTGTCTATCTATCTATTTGTCTATCTGTCTATATATCTATTTGTCAAATTAGTCTTATGTTTATCTATATATCTTTGTATCTATCTCTCATTTATTTGTCTATGTGTCTATCTATCTTTCTATCCATATGTCTAACTATATATATATATATATATATATATATATATATATATATATATATATATATATATCTATATGTTTGTATATCTATCTTTCTATCTATTTATATATATGTCCATCTTTTTATCCCTCTATCTAACTATCAGTCTATCTGCCAATAAGTATATTTGTAAAATTTATATCTTACTATCTGCCTATATGTCTATTTATATATTTGTCTATCTATTTATATATCGATATATCTATCTGTCTATATATATATATATATATATATATGTATATCTATTTATGTATCTATTTATCTATCTATCTATTTGTTTCACTATCTATATATCTAACTATTTGTCTATTTATCTATCTATCTAATTATCTATCTTTCCATTATTGCATCAAAATATATACCTCGATTTATATATCTTTCAATCTGTCTATTCGTTGATCTTTATATCTATCTATTTGCTATTTAACTATCTATCAGTTGATTTGTCTATCTATCTATATGTTTATTTGTCTATTTGTCTATTTGTCTATTTGTCTATATATCTATCTATATATATGTATGTTAATCTATATGTCTTTTTGTTTATGTGTCTATATGACTTTTTGTCTTTCTGACTTTCTGGCTATCTGTCTATCTGACTATATATCTATCTTTTTTCTATGTGTATATATATATATATATATATCTTTTTATCTATCTGTCTATCTATCTATCTATCTATTTATCTATCTATTTATCTAAATATCTATCTATATGTATATCTTTCTAACTAACTAACTATCTATCTATCTATTAATATATCAATATATATTTATATATGTTATCTATCTATATGTATATCTATATATCTATCAATCTATCTATAATTTTATTTATCTACCATTCTATGTATCTATTATATATCTATCTATCTGTATATCTTTCTATCTATCTATGTGTTTATCTATCTAACTATCTATAAATTTGCCTTTCTATCTATATATCTATCATTATATATATATCCATCTATCTATCTATAAATATTATTTTCTATCTATCTATCTATTTATCTATCTGTCAATCTCTCAATCAATCTACATATCTATCTTTCTATCTTTAATCTATAAATTTGTTTATCTATCTATCTATCTATCTATTAATCTACATGTCTATTTGTATACCTATCTAACTATATAACTTTATAACTATCTAACTAACTAACTATCTATCTAATTATCTATTTGTCTATCTTTATATCTATCAATATATATATATATATATATATATATATATATATATATATATATATATATATATATATATATATATCTATCTATTTCTATATTTATCTATCCATCTATATATCTATATAACAATCTATCTATCCATCTATATGTAAATATGTCTATGTGCCTAATTGTCTATATGTCTATATCTCTCTATGTCTATCTATCTTTCTTTCTAGCTGTCTATCTGTCAATCTATATATTTTTTATCTATTTACCTAAGTATCTGACTATCTATATATATGACTATCTATCTATTTGTTTATTTGCTTATTTGCTTATTTATCTGTGTCTATTATCTATATATCTATCTATCTATCATATATCTATGTATCTATTAATGTATCTATCTATCTATTGATATATCTATCTATCTATCGATATAGCTATCTATCTATTTATATCTTTGTCTATATGCCTATTTGTTTAAATGTCTATCTATCTATTTATCTTTCTATATACATTGTGTCAATGTGTTTAACTATCTTTCTACTTTTTATTTGTCTATCTTTCTATCTATCATAAATGGATATATATATATATCGATCTATATATCTATCTATCTGTATTTTTATTTTTATGTCTATCTATTTCTCTGTCTATCTTTCTATCTTTTTATTTGTTTACTTATCAATATGTCTATCTATGTATCTATCAATCTATCTATTATCTATCTATCTTAGAATTTTTATATCTATATCTATCTATCTATATGTCTATATATTTATCTCTCTATCTGTCTAATTCTAAAATTGTCATCTATCTATCTATATATTATTTATTTATGTAAATATCTACTCATCAATATATCAAATATATCCATATTTTTATCTATTTGTATATCTATCTATCTTTCTTTCTGGCTATTTATCTATATGTCATCATATCTATCTTTTTATGCATCTAAATAACTATCTTTTTATCAATATATCTCATTATATATCTATCTATCTATCGATCTATCTATATATCTATATGTCGATTAGTCTATCTATCTATCTATATATTTATCTATCTATCAATTTTTCTATCTATATGTTTATCTGTCAATTTAACTATTAGTCTATCTCACTATCTATCTATCTATATATTTATATGTCAATCTGTAAAATTATCTATCTTTCTATCTGACTTTCTATCTATTTGATATCTACCTATCAACCTAAATAAGTATCACTTTAGTTTTATATTAGTATATTACTCTAAGTATATATCTGTTAATTTGGCTATGTATCTAACTATCTTTCTATCTATCTATTAGACTATTTATCTATCTTTCTACAATATATATGTGTATCTATCTATTTGTCTATCTATCTATTTCTCAAAATCATTGTATGTCCTTCTATCTATTTGTGTAATTGTCTAACTATCTTTCTATTTAATTAACTCTCTTTCTATCTATCACTCTATTATTAAATATGTCTATTTCTCTATTTGTCTATCAGTCTATCTATTTATATTTCAATATGTCTATCTATCTATCAGTCTATCAATTTTTTAGTTTGTTGGTGTATCTATCATTCTATCTATCTATCTAAATATTTAACTATCTATTTTCCATCTATCTATTTGTCAATCAACTATCTGTCTATTTGTCTTCATGTCAATCTATCTATTTGATTATTTTTCAATTTAGCTATCTGTCAATCTACCGATCAATCTTTTTGTCTATCTATCTGTCTACCATTCTATATATCTATTTGTCTATTTTTCTATATATCTATTTATCTATTAGTATATGAATTTATCTGTCTATCTTTCTATCAGTCTATTTGTCTACCTATATATTTGTATATCTATCTATCTAACTATTTGTATATCTATTTATTTGTCTATGTGTCTATCTATCTATTTGTCTATTTGTCTATCTATATATCTATATGTATATTTGTATATCTATCTATCTATCTTTCCATCTATCTATTAATCTATTATTCTTTCTATCTGTCTATATTCCTTTTTGTCAATCTATCTATCCACCTTTCTATCTATGTATCTATCTAACTATCAAATTATCTTTATATCTAACACTATATAAGTTTATCAGTATATCTACATATCTATTAATCTATCTATTTGTTTATCTATCCACTAATCTATTTATTTATCTATCTATCAATCAATATGTCTATATGACTATATATTTATATATCTTTAAGTCTATTTGTCTGTTTGTCTATATACGTATCTACATATTAATCTATCTGTTTATCTATCTATATGACTATTTATCTTTCTTTCTATGAGTCTATCTATCTATCTATCTATCTATCTATCTCTCTGTCTGTCTATCTGACTATCTACCAATATATCTATTTGTCTTTCAATATATATCTATCTATCAATCTATATATATATCTATCTTTCAATAAATTTAAAATTTTATTTGTCTATCTATCTATTTATATTTCAATCTGTCTATTTTTCTATCTATATATGTGTCTACCTACCTATCAGCCTATCTATCTACTTATCTATCTATTTGTCTATTTGTATATATGACATTCTATCTATTTGTTAACCTGACATTCTATTTATCTATTTCTATATATATCTATCTATCTGTCTATATATCTTTCTATGTATCTATCTATCTTTCAATATATCTTTTATTCTATCTGACTTTCTTTCCATCTATCTATTTGTGTGTGTGTCTATCTATATGTATATCTCTTTATCTTTTTATTGTCCTATCTATCTATACGTATATCTATCTTTCTTTCTATTGCCTATCTATCTATATATTTTACAATCTATATCAATCTATCTATCAATTTTCCTATCTATCCATCTATCTGTCTATTTGTTTGTACATCTATTTGTATTCTACCTATATTTCTAGTTTTGATTTGTTTATCTTTCTATATGTCCATCTGTCTATGTGTATATGTGTCTATTTGTCTAAATTTCTATCTCTTTATATTGCTATATATATATATATATATATATATATATGTATATGTATATATATGTGTATGTGTATGTATATGTGTATATATATATATATATATATATATATATATGTATGTCTGTGTGTGTGTGTGTGTGTGTGTGTCTATCTATCTATTTTTCTATTTTTCAATCAATTAATCTGTCTATCTATGTATTTATCTTTTAATCAATAAATTTGTATATATATATATATATATATGTCTATCAAACTACTTGTCTATCTTTTTAAATGTCTATATTCGACCACCTCATCCACCATTGCTAAGGCAGATGAATTAGAAGCACGACTGCTACAACAAAATGTCACTCCCTTAGAGCCGATTCAGTACACTCGCTGCTTCTTTTGACCTCCTATTGTCTCCAAATAAATAGGATCATAGTCAATTGGTTGAAGATCCATAGAACTCTCAACTTGTTGATGAGCAGGTCTCCACATTCCTCCATTAGGTCCTGAGATAAAAATAGAGAAAAAAATTATTCTAGATATATAAAATAAAATAAATATTTTGCATTCAAATTAATTTTTATAATGTACTGTAGTTTTATAAAATCTAAATAATAATACAATTTTTTACCACAATCATCTGAGACTTGTTGTCAACATACTGACCTTCTACTTTTTTTCACATGAATCTTCTTGAAAATCTCATAAAAATTTGGATCTCGACTCAATTCTCCAGCCTAGAATTTGTTTTTATTAAGTCATAAAAAAACAAATGATAAAAAGATTTAACTAAATTAAAAAAACCATGATACGATTTTATTTATTGGACTATTAGAACAACCACAAAATATAGATATGTTTAGAATTTTAAATTTGTACCAAATCTAGAGCATGCTTAATGCTCGACTTTGAACCTCCAGTGTGTCGAGAGATTCATGTACCTAGTCCAGCTACCTCACTTCATCAATTTTTTGTGGCAATATTTGATTTTTTCTTCACATCTGGCTCCTCCCAATTATTAAGCCACTCAGTCTAGTCTTCCTCGGATATAAAATCAGGCATTTCTTTCATTTTCTTTAATTTATGGACAAAATCAGAAGACCATTAAGCAGCTTTGATCTCTCATAATGACTTTATCTTTCCATCAAATTTGGATGCCCATGTGCACTAATTTTATAAATAGAAAAATGTCAAAAGAATTTATATTAACTACAAGAAAACAATTATTTACTGCTTGAATAATAATCAACATAAAAGTTAAGTAATTATATATTTATTTTTCAATGCTTTTGTTTTGTTATTTTTACCTGAAAGTCATTAAAATATGACTCTCTTGTCGATTCAAAAACTTTCTTCGAGGAGAAAGCTTCAGAATTAGCCATTTTTTTGAAAGCCTTTGTAATTATAGTCGAACACTTGTGAGCTGGAATAAAATTGTACAAATAAATAAATAACATTGAAAACAAGAAAATACGGGCATGTAGCTTCCTATAAATGTAGCTTCCTTTTCAGTTACCTTCTTTAAATCTAAACTTTGAATCTCTGTCATAATATCATCTCCTAAACGAACTGCTGGTGAAAATGTCATCACAATTTTATTTTTTCTAAATGTAGTTATATTTCTTTGAAATGGATGATTCGTAGGTAAAAACTCATGATGGTTATCAAACCAGGATTATTCACCACTAAATTTGAGGGTAAATGCATCAGAATTTATCATGCAATACGGGCATGTGAATCAGCTTATAGTACTCCAGCCGAACAATATTGAATATGCAGGAAAGTCACTTACAATCCACATAAGGGCTGCCCGCATAATGAAATTCTTCTTCTTTGAGATATCATATGTATTCATGCCAACATCCCATAAATGAGTTAACTCTGCAATAAGAGGCTATAAGAAAACATCCAGCATGTCTTTCGAATTTTTTTGCCCTAGAACCAATATTGACAAAGACATATATTGCTCCTTCATACACAACCACGGAGGCAAGTTATACAGTGTCACTATCACTGGTCATGTTGAATACTATTGTCCAGATTGCCCAAATGGCTGAAATCCATCAGTGTAGAGACCCAATCTCACATTTCATCTTTCTATTGCAAAATCTTGATGTATATAATTAAAATGCTTCCAAGTAGGTGAATCTAATGGATGACGTATTACCCCTTCTTCAACCTCATGCTCAAAATGTCACCTCATATCATTTGCTATAGTATTTGATGAATATAGTTTTCATAATCGATGAATTAATGGAAAATAATACATCTTTTTAAAGACAACCATCAATTTTTTTCACGTATCTACAATACGAAGTGCCTTCATAAATCAAAGATTATCACAAAACTTACAGCTAATTAAATCACTATCACCGCCCCCAATATAACATGCATCCATTTAAACAACAATCAATTTTTTTCACTGGTAGACTCATTCCTCGTAGTAACTTCTTAGTGTTGTAAAAGTTGTTAGTGATCAAATTATTATCTGGAATAATCTCTTTCATCAATTCTGTCACCTGATCATATAATTTCTCAGACATATGATTTTCTAATTTAATCCTCATTAGTCGAGCCACAAGTGACAATTGTGAATGTGTTTTACAACCATGCCACAACTCTTTATCTGTAACTTTAAGTATTTCATACAATTTCTAGGCTCTAGGATTAGGTGGTTCATCCATGTAATCCATATTAAAGTCTACTCTAGAAGCTTCAGTGATCTTTCTATGGTATGTGTTTGATGATTCTTCACCACAAGCAAACGATTCAATACCATTATTTTGGTCATTATTGAGAGCCATTGTACTATCCCTATTATAAAACCAAATAAAATAATTTGGCACAAAGCCATATTTAGCCAAATGATATTTTGACACTTACGATGATTACAATTGCTCTTAATTTTATCTCTATCCATCAATCTCGATTGACTACATACAAAATTAATTATAAGTTTCGAGCCCAGTCAAAAAATCTTTATTCAAAAATCCAATAATAACCCTTCTGTACATCCACTAATGATCTGAGCTCATTTTGCCCTATTTTATTTACAAAAAATAATGCCCAATCATTATTTTGAATAAAACATTCTATTACTTCAAAATATACAAATAATTAAATAAAATCATTTACAGATGAATATTTAAAATTAAATAGCATGAATATCTAGGCAATGCATTTGCAGAATCTACATTAATAGATAAAGTAATTTTTAGCATAATAAAGATTAATAGATATCACAGTTATAATAAATAAAGGGTGCAAAACGTGATAATGCATAAGAAAGGAAAGCAAAAAAAGACATTTAATGTTTGAAGGAGGAGAGGGAGAGAGAGAGAGAGAGAGAGAGAGATAAGGTGGGGGAGAGAGAGAGAGCGGCAGAGAAATGGGGAGAGAAAGAGAGAGCGGCCGATAAATGGGGAGAGAGAGAGAGGAGGGAGAGTGAGAGGGAGAGAAATGGTGAAAAGGGAGAGAGATGGAAAGAGAGAGAGAGAGGGAGAGAAAGAGAGAGAGAGGGAGAGAGAGAACAATAAAGAAAGGAGAGCAAGAAAGAAAATAACAAGAGAGAGTGTGTGACAAAGAAAAGAGGAGTTGAGTGATAGGAACAATTAGAGAGGGAGAGAGAGAGACACAAAGAGTGCAGTATTAGAATTAAAAATTATATAAAAGAAAATAAAGTTTCTTCTATATAAACCTATCAAATATTACATATTTTGTTATACACAAGTTCATATTTGAGCCTAAAGCCCAATGGCTGAGATTAGGTAAGAGTACGACCCTTATTTGTATTATACCATACATGAGCCTGATCAAAGGACACTATCATGCTACATGCTTACATATTGTTGATATTATATCTTTTGCCATTTAATTTCAAATTAGTTCAACAAATTAATAATATCTCATATATAATTATATGTTAGGATACATATAATAAATGTAATTATAAATAGTTATATATAGTTAAACATATAATTATATATAGATATATGCATAAAAGTAGTTATAAGTAAATATAAATGAATCTATACAAAGTTATGAACAATTATATAGATTTACATATATGTATACATTATTAAAAATAAAGTTATGTTTATTTATATTAAGTTATTTATAGTTTTAAGAATATTTATATATAGTAATACACATATAGTTAAACATTGTGTTGTATGTTTTTATACATATAATTATAAATATTGTTGCATGTAATTATACATATAGTTACACATATAGTTAAACTTATATTTATACATGTATGTGAATATATTTTATCATATAATTTATATATTTATACATATAGTTATGTATAGGTATGGATATACTAAAATATAATTTTTATACTAATATATATAAATGTATATTAAATAAATGTTGTAAATTATATATTTAAATATAGTTATGTATATGTTTTTATAGTTATACATATAGTAAGATAAAATTATTTATAGTTATATGTTAGTATACATATAATATATATAGTTATAAAAAATTATTTATTTTGAAACATTTAGTTATATATATATATATGTATATATATTCATACGAGTAGTTAAATTTAGTCATACATAAATATATACAATGTTATAAACAAATATATAGATTTACATATATGTATACATATATGTATAAATAATTAAAATTATAGTTATATTTAATTATATAAAGTTTTATTTAGTTTTACTAATAATTATATATAGTTATACACATATAAATAAATATGATGTTGTATGTTATTATAAATGTAATTATAAATATAGTTACATGTGATTATACATATAGTACACGTATAATTAAACTAATATATATACATGTATGTATATATATTTGTTTATATAATTTCATATATTTTTACATATAGTTATGTATAGGTATGGATATACTAAAATATATTTTTTATACAAATATATAAAAATGTATATTAAATATATGTTGTTAATTATATATTTAAATATAGGTTATACATTAATAATATAAAATTATTATAGTTATATGTTATTATACATATAATATATATAGTTATTATATATATATATATATATTCATATGAGTAGTTATATTTAGTTATACATAAATATATACAAAGTTATAAACAAGTATATAGATTTGCATATATGTATACATATATGTATAAATAGTTAAAAATATAGTCATATTTAATTATCCAATGTTTTATTTAGTTTTAAAAATATTTATAGTTATACACATATAATTAAACATAATGTTGTATGTTGTTATACATGTAATTATCAATATAGTTACATATGGTTATACGTATAGTTACACGTATAGTTAAACTTATATTTATACATGTAGGTATATATATATATATATATATATATATATATATTTATTTATTTATTTATATTTATATAATTTTATATATCTATACCTATAGTTATGTATAGGTATAGATATAGTAAAATATATTTTTGAATACTAATATATACAAATGTATATTAAATATAAGTTGTAAATTATATATTTAAATATAGTTATGTATAAAGCTTTTATAGTAATACATATAATAAGATACAATTATTTATTGTTATATGTTATTATACATATAGTATATATAACTAGAAATATTTTTATATAGTTAAACATATAGTTATATATAGATATATTCATACAAATAGTTATACATAAATATATAAAGTTATAAATAAATATATAGATTTACATATATGTATACATACTTACACATATAGTTATATCTAATTATATAGAGTGTTATATAGTTATACAATATTTATTTATAGTTATACAAATATTTATATATAGTCATACAACTTCAACAAATATCTAAAATATGGCCAGTAATGTTGTTTAGAGAGAGAGAGAAAAAAAACAAATACTATATTTCTATAATTTTTGACACGAGCAGGAAGTTATTTTTAATGGCCATTTACTACTGCTTCTATAGCGAAGAGATGTTCTGCTAAAGCATCATAAATTTCTTCCATATATCTTCATATCCATATATATATATATATATATATTGAGGAAAAATAAATATGAAGATTAATACATGAAAATAAAAAAAAGATGATATTGAAAATTATAATATTCAATAATAATAATATATAACTAAAACTCATGCCTTTACATAATGAATAAAAATGATTGATAAAACTTTACATATCGAGTATTTCCATAAAAAATAAAATAACTGAATAAAATAAATAAAAACTCACAATAATATAATATTATGAATAAAAATTATAAAATGACATTATCATTTATTAAATAAAATAAAAATTCATTTATAAATACAAAAAGAAACTATGAATACTCTTAATCTATATGAATCATCCCATCCTAGTATCTCAAGATAAAAAAATATAAAAATACAATATAATTCTTAATAGTTTTGAAATTTTTATTTTTATTTACAACTTAATAATGTTCTTTATAATTCATTTTACTGTATTTTTATAATATGTTCCTATTTTTTTATTATATTGCATTGATATTTTTGAAATTATAATAATTTATATTTATTTTATTAAGATATGAAATAATATTTAAATATATATGTTTTGGACTAAAAAATAATTAGTAAATATGTTTATATCATATTAAACTATAAAAGAGTACTCACATAAAATAGTACTCACATATATTCGCTAGTACTATAAATTAATGTTTCATTAATGATACATACATTTCCATAATACTTCTCATATTTTCTTATATTCTTTATTACTATTTATTACAAGATACATCTGCCACAAATTTTGTGAAACATGAAACTTAGATTCAAGCTTGTAGGTTACAACTAATAGTTATGGTACTCAACTAATAGCTACACCATTCAACTAAGAATTACTCCTCATATTTATAAGTTTTTTAACTTGTTTAAAATAAACATATTGGAGCACAAAAAAATTACCATGTGTTAAAAGATGATATTATTAACATGGTAGGATAAAGGGTGTCCTAACAAATGTTATCGTAAGAAGAATACTCTTGTAAGGCATGAAATTCATCAACGTTACAGAGATACCCAAACTCTTCATAATCCACAGTTGTTAATGGTATAAATTATAGTTAATATACATTTAGTAGAAGTTGAATTGTTAAAGTAATAATAAACTACATTTTTGTGGCTAAAATCATAAATTGAAGTTGATAAAACATTATTTGGTAGAAAAAAATATATTGTGTTGCATGACATTGTGGGGATTATAAACATTAAAAATTTCTAAATATTTTTAATAGTTTTATATCCTTTATCTAAATCAAAAATGTTATAGATTTAAAATATTATACTTTTTTTATCTACCTACCCTTCTCCAAAACTGAACCCAAAATTATTATTTGGCTCTTATATAAGCTATGAGGCTTCATGATTAGAATATGTAAAATTCACGTCCCAACATTGGAACAACATGATAAATGATAGTACCATTGAAAACATATCCAACATCTATGAGGATCAGACTCATATATTAAGTGTTAGAGTATTCATCATCTTTTGCCGATTAGTCTACCATGTTGTTGGTTTGGATTTTTATTACCATGCTATTTGTTTTTAAAAATATTATTCTTGATAGTAATTATGTACACAAAAGTTTGGTTCATATATTTTTTGTTATCTTAGCTTGAGTGTCCATGACACATTGCTATATGTTGATCTTATTATATCAGTATGAAATCATTATTTTAATATTACTAAACTTTATTCAACAAGTCCACTCATCATTAACACAAGAGAGATCACAAGGAATCACACACTACGAGACATTTATTGAAGGAATATTGAAATTATTAGAAATATAAGTGTTTTATTTCAAGAAACATAAATATGAAGTTATTATATGTGCTGTATATGTAATTTATTTTTACTTAATAATCTATTTTAATATTTTCATGTAAGTGCAGGAAAGGAAATATTAAAAGCCCGAGGATGCAGCAGTAGCACAATAACGAAGGTCTCGCTATCCGGTCAGTGGGCTGAAATTTTTGGAGCAGAGCCTAGCCCGTTCCATGATCCGACCCGCTTCGGTTAAATGAACCGGATGTTTATTTTTCATTTAAAAATGATTTGTATTTTTTTTTTCGGGTGGCTGTTTTTGACCCGATTGAACTGTTCATCTTCCCTCTCCTCTCTCTCTGCGTGATTTCGCGACTGCCAAATGTTGTATATTGTAAGACGTTCTGATTCTTGGTTTTAATATGTATCACATAAGCATTTTCTGGTGGAGGTAGCTAGTCGTACTGAGCGACTAGCGAACCACGTTATTTCCTGTGTTGAATTTTCATTTTTTGATTCTGTTGTGGATGCTGTTGGATTGGGATATATATATTGCTTGTTTCTGCGTTTCTATTGTTTTCTGTTTCTTAATCTCACTACCCATGGAAGCACAATTACCCAACAATATGTTTGAGATAATTTCAAGATAAATTTAATTTACAAAATGTTAGATACATGGTAAATATAAATCTTTATATATATACACACACAGACACACACACCATGATAATCTTTGTTAAAGATAGGTGCAACCATAAGAATATAAATGAATCATGTAGGAAAATGATAATAAAGTCTGAAAAAATTAATAAGAATAATGATTTTTATATCATATTTTGACTTACAAGCTTATCACATGCTTACTTGCATGAATATCATGAGTTAGTATGTATGATTTCCATGTCTTGGTTTACATGAGTGATAAGTATTGATTATGTACTTACAATGTGTTCTCGTGCATTAATGCCAAGTGCTTGAAAGTGTGCTTGTTAAATGATGATGTGTATACTTGCCAAGGATTGGCTTGACATGTGAAAGCTATGTGTTGGCTTACTAAATGTTGCATCAAAAATTAAAAAACTTGGAATCTTGCCTATAAATAAAAGTGATTTGGGGTTCCTAGCACACAACACATAACAAGAGAACATTTCAAAGTGAAATGATAAACTCTTGCTCAATTATTTTAAATTACATGCGTGAATATTATTGAGTTTTCTAGAAGTTGGTAGAATAGTTCAAACTAGTTCAATCGAGTATAATCAATTTAATTTAATTTGACATGCTAAACTATTATTTTATTTATTTTATTTATTTTATTTATTTTATTTATTTTATTTATTTTATTTATTTTATTTATTTTATTTATTTTATTTATTTTATTTTATTTATTTTATTTATTTATTTTATTTATTTAATTTTATTTCATTTATTTCATTTATTTCATTTATTTCATTTATTTCATTTATTGTCATTTATTTCATTTATTTCACTTTATTTTTTTTTTTGAATTCAAGCATTACTCATTTTTCAATATTTTTTGTAGATATCAAGTAGGCATACCTAAGTATGTATACTAGTTATATATAAAATACACATGCATATTGATGTATGCTGTTTTTGTAGATATCAAGTCGGCATACCAAAGTATGTATACTAGTTATGTATAAAATATATATGGATATTGATGTATACTATTTTTGTAGATATCAAGTCGGCATACCTAAGTATGTATACTAGTTATGTATAAAATACACATGCATATTAATGTATACTATTTTTGTAGATATCAAGTCAGCAAACCTAAGTATATATATAGTTTATATATTATTTTTGTATACGGCCACCATCAAAATCCACACAATGACAACGCATTATATCATAAATGCATGAAGCAAGTATACAAATAAGTTTATATACAAAATCCAAGCATACCATGGTGATTAAAGAAGAACTTCAAAAACAAAAAAAAAATTAGAATAAAAATGCTTACTCTTCGATTAATCAATCTAAGATAATCGATGAAGAATCAATGTATAAATGTACCTCAAATCAATAACAAATTAAAATTTAAACCTCGAAATAATTTTTGTTGAATCGGCATCGAGAGATAGATGGTGGAATGCGGAGGAATTCGTCCTGTTAGAGATGCGTCAGCGCCAAGAGAGAGAATGTATATTTTAGGAAAATATTTATATTTTCAATTATTAAAACATTAAATAAACAATATATATATATATATATATATATATATATATATATATATATATATATATATATATATAATATTAAAAAACTCATTAATTTTATTTACTATCAAAATTTTTTTCAACAAAATTAATGTGCGTATAGCAAGGTACAAATGAAAAACAAATACCTTACAATTTTTTATTATAATATTAATTAATAAATACATATATAAACAATAAAAAATATGTTTTACCTTAAAAAAATCAAATAGGTACAAAATTAACAAACTTCATATAAAAAAACATAAATGAAAAGATGATTTGTCTTTTAGCAACTCTCCAAAAAGTTATAAAATACTCTTAATGTTAAAAAATATATAAAAATTTATATTTTATGATTATAAATTTTTAAGAATTCATATTAATTTTTATGAAGATAATATGAAATAAATTTAAACGCATATAATTTTATATTATTTGATATCTTTAATAATTTTTAAAATTCAAAAAATTACTTAAGCGATAAGATAATTAAAAAAAGTAATATTTATTATTTTAATAAAACTTAATGTTAAAAGTTAATTGTATAAATATTACTCAATTATTTAATTTTTATAAATTTTAGTAGGATTATACATCTATGTATTTATTTATAATTATTATTTTATTTTTTTAACTTTATTGAAAAAAATTATATTATTATTACATTTCAGGATTTTTAAAATTTTGTATTATTTATTTTTTCCAAAGATTTCTATAATCATAAATTCTTTTTATACTTTTAATAATATTAATATTTACTAGTTTATTCGTCAATTCAGATAGTTTCGAAATTATTTTCTATTTTATCATACAATGAATTAATTTACATTTAAATTAATAGAAATTTTAATGTATGTTAATTTAATTTTTAAAATATCGAAAAATTATTATACTTATTGAATTAATTATTTAATATTACTTTAAGTTAATTTATTTAGTTTCTTAATTAAAAACTTTAGAAAATTTTTTGTATAATTTTTAAAAAATTAATACATCATAAAAATAGTTATTTTAGTCATTACTAATATAAGTTTTTTTATTTTTATATATTTTAAATTAATTATTTATAATATCATTTTTTATTATTTTAAGAAGAGAATGTATCTTTAAAGGATTGCTCATTTATAGACCATTAACATACATTTAATAAACAAAATTAAATAAAATATTAAAACTAATTATAAATAAAAAAAATTAAATAATTAAATATTTGCTAGGGAAATTTCGTCGCTATGGTGAAATTTAATTAGCTAGGGAAGTTCAGTCACTAAATCTGTCGCTATATTTTAAATTTAATTAGCTAGAGAAGTCTCCTCGCTAAATCAATCGATATATTACTGATTTTATTAGCTAGGGAAATTACGTCACTAAAATCTATCACTATATTCAAGAAGTAATTGGCTAGAAAAGTTCCATTGCTAAAATTCGTCGCTATATTAAGTATGTCATTAGCGAGGGAAATTCCATCGCTAAATCCATAGCTATAATTTCAGGATGTAATTAGTTAGGGAAATTACGTCGCTAAAATCTGCCGCTATGTTCAGTATATAATTAGCTAGGGAATTCCATAGCTGAAATCCGTCGCTATGTTAAGGATGTAATTAGCTAGGGAAATTCCATCGCAAAATCTGTCGTTAAATTCCTGATTTAAATAGCTAGAGAAATTCCATCGCTAAATGCGTCGGTAATTTCCATATTTTATTATCTAGGAGAATTATGTCGCTAAATCCGTAGTTAATTTTTGGATTTTATTAACTATGGAAATTTTGTCTCTAAATACGTCGCTAAATTCTGGATTTTATTAGCTAGGGAAATTCAGTCGGTAAATCCATCGTTAATTTTAATATTTTATTAGCTAGGAAAATTCCGTTGTTAAATCTGTTGCTAAATTCATGTTTTAATAGCTAGAAAAATTCCATTGCTAATTTTCGTATTTCATTAGATAGGGAAATTCCGTTGCTAAATCAGTCGCTAATTTCCATATTTTGTTAGCTAGAGAAATTTTGTCGCTAAATCAATCGCTAAATTCATGGTTTTATTAGATAGGAAAATTCCATCGCTAAAATCAATCGCTAAATTCATGGTTTTATTAGCTAGGAAAATTCCATCACTAAATCTGTCACTAAATCCATCGCTAAATTCTGAATTTTATTAGCTAGGGAAATTCGGTCTCTAAATTCATCGCTAAATTCTGGATTTTAATAGCTAGGGAAATTCCGTCGCTAACTCCATCGTTAATTTTCGTATTTTATTAGCTTGGGAAATTCCATCGCTAAATTTGTCGCTAAATTCCGGATATAATAGATAGAGAAATTCCGTCACTAAATCAATTGCTAATTTCAATATTTCATTAGCTAGTGAAATTTCGTCGCTAATTCTGTCACTAATTTCTGTATTTTATTAGCTAGAAAAATTCCGTCGCTAAATCTGTGGCTAAAATCCCCACTTTTATTCAGTGGAATTTACGAAAAATTTCCGTCGCTATACCCGTCGCTAAATCCCCCACTTTTCTTGAACAGAATTTACGAAAAATTATCCATTACTAATCCTTTGCTATATATTTTTTTCAAAGAAAAATCATTAATCCCTTGTTATTCCCTAGCAAATCCCTCGCAATTTAGTTAGGGATTGATTCCAAACTAAAATTTCCTAGCTAAATCGATATTTTTTTGTAGTGTGAGAAGTATCAACAACAATTTTTTAAAAAAGATTTGTTTACTTCTTTAAAGTAAGCATCATGATAGCGGAGCTCTATGAAGACTCCAAAATGACAATGATAATTGATTTGTCTCCCTCAATACCAAATAATACTTTCAGTCTCATTCATAAATAAAACTACTAATATTTCTCTATGATATATCATTTCTTCATATGATAAATCCATTATAGAGATAATCTATTGTGTATGAATATAAGCATCATATTTCACATCATTATTCTCTTAGTTGCACATTTATATTAAAGTATAAACTTTTATATATAATGGCATATGATTATATAAATTTATAATTGTTTAGATATAATGTGTTTAAAATATTTTTATAAATGTTACATATATATGTGTGTGTGTGTGTGTGTGTGTGTGTGTGTGTGTGTGTGTGTGTGTAATAGTTTTATAAATATTATATAGTATATATTTCACAATTATATAAACATTATAAATATTATATATTTATATAAAAATTTATATGTTATATAAATGTTTATAAATATGTATAAACATTTTATATGTTATATAAATGTTATATAAACAATTATATAAATGTATAGTGTTACGTAAATGTTGTATAAATATTTATATATAACATTATATGTTTATATAAAGACATCAATGTTTATATATAAGTTATACGTTTATATATATATATATATATATATATATATATATATATATATATATATATATATATATATATTATATTAGAGTATAAACATTTATATATAATGTCATATGATTATAAAAATGTTTAAATGTTTATATATAATGTTTATAATATTTATATAAATTATATATTGCTACAAATCGGGCATACTATTTTCCAAAATAGTATTCCTCTCATGCTATAGTGTTTTATAAATAGATTTTTTTTTGTTTTTTTTTCTAATCATGAAATATACAGGAGGAATAAAAGTATTTTTTGAGTTTACAAGAAGTAGAAATATTTTATTTTGATATATTTTTTAATATGAATATTTACTTATTTAGGTTTTTTTTAAAAAATATTATTTTAATACACCATTACATAATTTCCCTACGTCTAATAACATAAAACAACAATAAGTATCACCATGAGTAGGTCATATTTTATATTTAAAAGAATTTACTAATCAGTATCACCATGAATATGTCATATTTTATATTTAATTGAGGATGGAATCTTTTTTTTACATTAAAAAATTAATTTTTTCTTTAATTTTATCAAATTAAAAGAGATTGTGAAAAAAAAAACATGAACAATATCAAATTTAATGAATTTGATTTTATCAAGATTATAATATCAACAATCCTTTCCCAAATTATGATTATTCTTGATTATATGAGTATTCTAATTTGAGTTGGACATATGTTTTAAGCAAAAAATTAATAATTTATATAATTTTTAAAATATAATCTTTAAATATTATCTCTTGATAAAATAAAAATTTATTATATTTTAACATTACACAAAGTCAACTTGACAATTCAAGTAGCACAACCTGAGTAGGTATTCACTTGCAAACTAAGCAACATAGATCTTGGTTGAGTATTTTCAGCCTACTAAATAAATGTGAGCAACCAAACTTTCTGTGATATTAGTTTTTCCTATCTTTATTGTCAATTAAATTAATAAATATGTTGGCTTAACCCAACATATCATCTCTAACACAAGTACAATAAATAGTCAAAACTTCTATCACTTATAAACTCTTTTGAAGCATACACCCGAAAATATATGATTTGTTTTTAATTAAATTGTTCATGAATAAATAAAACATATTGTATTAAACAATAATTTAAACAATAAAATTTAAGAGAATACTGACATTTCATCCTATGCATTATTTGTGATCAGCTAGCATTCATAAAAATTTTATAAAATCCTAATATCAATTTTTTCTCAAGTAAGATTGGTATTTATGTTGTATGTATGCCAACTTGAATGGATGTTGAGATTATAGTTAAATTGTTTTTCATGGTTTATAGTGTTGTACATAAAGGTTCACCAACCTATTTCTAATTTTTAAATATCTATAACCTAATTTATGCATATTTTATTTAAAACATTTACATTCAAACATGTTGTAGAACTAACAATGCTTTTATCATTTACCATGGAAAAATAAGCTGCTGCAATCAACCCAACACCAACACCCTTAACTTCTTGTGTTACAAAAGTAATATCATGAAATCAAACTTCAGTTTAAAAATGAAAGATAGACAAAAAGTAGACACTTAATCACACTAACCTTGGCCAAAAGAAAAGTTGCCCATGAAGCAAATGCAAAAAATTTTAGGTGTAGTGAATAAACTATTAGTTTCAAAGGATATAGGAAAATTGAACAAATTCAGTATCTTGGTATAATAGGTAATCAACATGTAATTATAGTTTTGAGTAGGTAAGACTTGACTTGATTATTTTATCATAGATGACTTTAATTATTAGATCATTATAAATTAAATTACACAACTTGTTGATTCGATGACTTTGTAGAATAATTGCTTATAATAATATCTTGTATTTTATCTTTATTATTGATTTATATAATCTTAGTGTTTTTTATTGGTACATTTTTATAAAATAAAAAAGAATTATTTTTTTTAATATTATAAAGATCTACTATTGAATATGTAGAAATCAAAGAGAAGAAGAATATTCATGATACTTAATATGAAAAATACATATAAACAATACTTCTATATAATAGATAAATGCTACTGATGCAGTCTATATGTTATGAGTTTTCATCAACATAACATAACAAAAAAATATGAATGTAATAAGCTAAAATAGAGGTGGCAAATAGGTCATACCAGACAAACATGATCTATTTTTTTGAGGTTCAACTAGACCACAATGTGGTGTCGAGCAAATCATGCTTTTTAGCATGGGACATTTCGAGCTAGCCCTACAACAAACAAAAGTGTCTAGCACGCCTCGTTGTCCTAGGGCAGAATGGAACTCGTTAGATTGGTTTTGGCTCAGGTTAAAAATTAACATGTGGCTAACTCATGCTAGCTTGGGCTTGTTTTGACTAGGATCTATTCTCTTACCTCTTGGCTACTTCCTATATCTATATATATTTATTTGAGAAAAAAAAATAAAAATAATATTATAAAAAATTTATACTTTATTAATATTTAAACCACACTATATATGATTATAAATGTAAAAAAGTATATTAAAAATATATACAAGTCTAAAAATGCAAATATAAATGCGAATAAAAAATACAATAAAAAGATTATAAAATAAAATATATGATAGGGTAGAGTTAGTGTTATAATATCACATGGTTTGGTTTGAATTATCACATCTATAAGTTTTGGTTTCATTATTTTTGTATATGTCTTTAGATTTTATCTTAAAGACTCATTCATGCTTTCTCCTAATTATTTAAGCATGATAAAGATTCAATAATATTTGATTATAACCCGGTCTTTCTATCTAAAATTATATTCATAATAAACAACATTGATGCTATACAAGATATCTGAGGACTTAGTATAACATGTTCAAATATCATCTAAGATAAAAAGAAAAAAGTGTATTTGTATAATTTTTACCTTTTCAATTTATTAATTTTTTTTGTAATTATTAGATAAGATGAAATAGTAACTAATATTCAAATATCTTGATAACTTATTCCTATTTAGATGACTTTTTATCAATTGTCTTTAGCTAATTGAATGAAAAAATTAATCTTAATCTTCAAATATGATATTGATCTCCATACTTAGATAATCACTAAAAATATCATATTTATATTTATAATGTTTAAATAAATTATATAATTATTCTTAAATTTTATTTTAAAGTTCTTATGGTCAATTTATGAAAATTGATATAAATTTGATAATATTATTATTCTTTTGATCTTAATCCTATGATTTATATAAGCAATCAAGTAGTAAAGAAATAAAATAAAAGGTTAATATTTATAATATTTTTTTTATTTTAATTGTCTTCAAAAATGAATATTCTTTATATTTGTTAAATATATTATTCATATTGCATATATACCCAAGTATAATCTATGAGCATTTGTAGATAAATTCATATTCATCATATTATAAAAGATTATTATAAATCTTAGAAAGTAAAATCTCATGTCTAGTATGAGTCATTGATTATTATTTTATTAATTTTTTTTCTTAACATAGTCAGATATTTTATAATGATAATTAACACATAATTATATAATTAGATATGTATGATTTCAATGATGCTTGATATCTAGTTGAAATTTTTTCTTTTTATGCTTATAAACTTACATAGTCTATTAACATTTATATTTTATTATATATTCTAATATTTTAATATATTTTGTATATGTTTTAATGTGCGAGGTTATTTTTTATGTTGTTTTATATTATTAAATTTATTATATGATACATATCTCCGACATGAAAAATCTCACACTACAAGAAAATATCGATTTAGCTAGGGAATTGTACCTAGCTAAATGTGATTTTTCTTGTAATGAATGTGCCTTTGTCTGATCCTATATTATGTCATACTATTGTTGGGAGCTTAACATATCTTACTATTACTCATCTTGATATTGCTTATATTGTTCATGTAGTTGATTTTTTGCTTTCTCTATAAGAAATAATTATCTATTTCTCTATCTTCAATTAAAGCAGAGTATTATGCTACGATATTTACTACAATAGAAATTATGCGTGGTTATGTTAGTTATTTACATATATGAGAGTGTTGCTTTCTCACTCAATTATTATATATTGTGATTACAAGTGTGTTATTCAAATTATTCATAAATTAGTCATGAATGAATGAATCACGCACATTAAAATTGATTGTCATATTACACATTATCATCTCAAGTATGACACCATCACTTTGTTTTTTTTTGTTTCTTTTCTTCCTTATAGCTTGTAGATTTCTTTATTAAGTTGTGTTCAAATTTTCGTTCTCATTTTCTAGTTGATAAATTATCAATGCTTATAATTGGTGCATCATGAGTTTGAGGGGAAGATAAAAAACTATATATATATATAGTTATTTGTTAAATATGGACCTAGTATTTGAAGAATTAGTCTTCTGAGTGGTTAATCTAATTAATATCTTGTATCTAGGAAGTTGAATTACTCCACTTGTATAGTATACATGAATCGATGATTATGTGTAATTAATAAAATCAAAAAATTAAATCATAAATTATTATCTTCAATTTTCAGTTTTTCACACAAATCACTTATGTTGCTAGGTCGACATAGTTTTGCATGTTTTCCCTCTTTAACTTTCCACTGAGTCCCCATCGGCAAAGTGCCAACACGAGTCAAAGTGTATAAATGGACAGGCGACCAGCTAGTGATGATGGCGGCCACTTTTGGAGTGGTCCAGCAACCCGGGCCAAGGAGAGCCAACTGGAGGCTGGTGCAATCAACACTAGTCTCCCATAAATCTATTGTATTAGAATCAAATTATGATGATGATGATATAAGTGATGATAGTTACAGCAAGGCTGATGCCGAAGATGAGGAATACCTTGGAAGCCTATTTAGCAAGGGATGATCCCACAAGAGACTGTCTGCTCCTCAATCTAAAGCCTCTAAAAATGTTCATTCACTATCATATGATTTTCGCATGGGTTTTGCATGGATTTCAACAAAAAGGATCTTGCTGCTCTAAAATATTTAAGCTTTCATGTCTAGAACAATGTAGCTATTAATGGAAAATTGTGACAACTTTATTTTTTGACCCGAAACACCTAAACATAATTTGTTATATGGGACCTATGACTATGACAGTTAGTTGTTTTATCAACTTCTACTTAATTATAAAAGGCCATTAAGTAATTCACTTTCTTTACTAGTTTGCAATTATCAATAGTAATCTTTGATTTGTTTTATTATCCAACAGCTGAAGTGATCACCAATAACAAATATAACTCATAAAAAGAATTTGACAAGTAATGGCATAATAGATGATCAGTTGGTGTATAACTTGGGTACATCACCAAGAATTCCCAATCTGAGGCTAGAAGAGAAACTCATGGCTGAGGTCTAGATGCGTGTTTTATATTGTCCTAAAATACACACACATAAAAACGTCATCCATGTGCTTTATGTGTATATTCTAGCAAATATTGTGTGCTCAAGAGATACATTTTTAAATTTTTTAATAAATGATCTCTGCAATTTATAGAGTAATGATAAATGTGCCAAGGATTCAAAAATTTCTGGCACATTAGATTTATACGAGCACATGTCTTCTAGAATGCATAATTATTTTAAAAGTTTGAAAAAAATCATCATGTTTCAGATATTAATTATAAAAGTTTGAAGTATGGAGTTGTATGGAAGATCACAAAATAAATCAATATGATAAATAAAAAGTGGAAGATCACAAAATAAATTAATATGATAAATAAAAAGAGAGACTGGTACAACATATCAAATACATTACTATCTAATAAGTGTAATTTAAATGGTATCTTATATTTATTTGAATTTTTTTATTTTTTAGATTCACAAATAAATATAGATTATTTTAATGAGAAAAAATTTGTCATAGATAAGATATGTAGTTGATATATGTACTTTGAGTTGATCCTTTGACTTATATTGTAATAGATATTTTGATTAACTAAAATATTAGATTTATGTTTGATCTGATTTATTTAGCTAACTCTCACATATTAGAAATTCATATGTAAGATTAATTATCTGATGATTATAATATCAGATATAATTATTATAATAAGCATTATTAATAATTATTTAGATTTTTTATTATAGATTCAGATAAATGCAGCTTATCATATACTGAAGGATGAGATGAAATTTTTAGGCCCTAGATATCTTTTAGGGATCAATGCTTTTACAAATATTCGAGCATTCATATTTAAGTTGGGATTTTATATATTTGAAAAATAATAAATAAATAATTATTTTGAGATTTGATATAGATACATAATTAAATCTGATGATAATGATCATAAGTGATAAATTTTAGATTAATTATTTATTTGAAGAGATTCAATAATATTTTGTTTTTCTTTTTATTTTTTATTATAATAATTAGATAATGATATATAATATTAATTTTGATGTTTCAAGAGCAAATAAAGTATATAAAATGAATTATTGTTTTTTTCAAAAAAATAAGATTTAAGATTATATTATGTGTATAATTTATGTTTATATAATAAATTAACTAGTGAATATTTTCATGAAGGTATTGAATAAATCTCAACAATTTTTTTAAAATTTGATATCATGAGTATTTGTTCATCAATTTGTAGTGGATATTATATTTTGTTATTTGTTTTGATAAATAATTTTATTAAGAATTTCTCAGGTGATTAATCTCAGGTGTATAATGATAAATAATATTATTAAGAAATTTTCATGATAATGATATATAATATTTATTTTGATATTTTACTAGCAAATAAAATATATAGAAAATGAATTATTATTTTTTTCCAAAAAAAAGATGTAAAATGATATTATGTGTATATTTTATGTTTATATAATAAAATAACAAGTGAATATCTTCACGAAAGACTTGAATAAATTTCAATTTGTTTTTTTTTTAAATTGATATCATAAATTTCAATTTGTTCATCAATTTGAGGATGTTGCATTTTATTTGTGTTTATGTTTTTTTATACTTTCTATATGAGATGTTAACATGTGAGTAGCTACAATCCAAGTTGAGATTTTATATACTCATTGTACATATTTTATTATTTTTTGAGTTATTTTTTTGCAAATTCATATAATTTTGAGTATAACATCTTATCCTCAAAGAGGTTGTCTCATAAGTATTGATCATGAGACCGTTTAAATACTAATATTGGTTTTCATATTAACTTTGAAGTTAAATTTGTTTATGAGAGAATAATATATTAAGATGATTGATCACTTAAAAAATTTGTGTATTACATAGTCTCTTCAAACACAGTCTCTACAAAGTTATTGGATAAATTTGTTGAGATATTTATCTCTTTTTATATATCTTGTTAAAGCAAGAGTCTTCTGTACTTGGGTGTGAATGTGATCTCCATATCTATCGTATCATATCTTAATATTTGGAAGCATTTAAAATATGAAGGCTAGATAAGAAAATAAATTGTACTAGTATATTATCTTGACAGTCTTACCTCAAAAGATTAAAGAGATCGTGCATGATAAATCTTGAATTCGAGACTTACTATTCTTATAGTTTGGACAAATTTTTGTCATCGCATAAAGATATGATATCTTATTAGATAGAATGGTATATCTAAGTTAACATTTGAATAAGTCATGAAGTTGAATACCAAATGGAAGAATATAGTAATCCATTATTTGAAATCCACAAGAATTTGAAAATTGGATTTTAAAATATATCAATTATAATTGGTAGTTACTTATAAATTACTATAAACTCTTAAGAAATCTCTCATTTATAGAGATTTTCTGATAAATGTATAAAATAAGTTTTTTAAATCTTTGTCTAAGTATATTCCATGCTAATTCATAAGATTTTTAAATCTGAAATAAGATTATTAATCCTACTTTGTTTTAATATCATCAAATCATATCCCCCTTCAATTATTAATCTCCTCATTCAACAACATCTTTCAAATGATATCAATTCTCACATGCTTTATACACTACAAACTCTTCACAAGGAAGCATCTTCAGATAATTTGAATGCTAGAGTGGATCAATTGATACAGGTGAAACTATTTTTTTTGGTTTTTTATTGCATCCCTTCCTAGTGTTTTGCTTCAAAACGAACCCCTTACTATCCAGGAACTTGTTGCTAAATTCAAATCGATACTAAAAAGGTAGGAGGACATGTATGCTTTTGGCAATATTTTGCGCAAAATATCATGAATTCAGAAGACCAACGGATCAAACAATATTGCCCTTGGGACCGAGTAATGTGCACCAACAAGTATGAACTATGAACCATTTTTTTAAAGAATTTACTTGTTTCTGAATTGTTACTTTTTTATCATTTAAAAAAACACCTAATCAATTGCCTATGTAATACCTATGTATCTTCAAATTAATAAGAATCTTAATGTTTTTTAAGTTGATAATCGATTTGTGTATCATTTTTTGTGTCTACTTAATTGTTGGCATCATCTCGTTTTGCTAGGTTTGAGTTTTTGAATTCTTATGATTACAGGGCACATTGATCAAATATTCAGAGTCACTCAAAGGCCAATGTACAGTTTAAGAAATCATCTCTTAAATGTGACATAGATTTTAGTCAGAATTCATTTAGTGGCATTTTTCTATTCTATGATTGTTGCTTTATTTGCAAATCAGCACTGTCTCGGCAAAAAAGACATTAACTCTCATGAGTTGGCAATTGCAAATCCACTCTCTAAAACTCATTACAAGTATCGGTCATAAGCGATGGAATGTTATATTTTCAAATCCCTTGTGCATTTGCAAATCCACTTTTTATTATTATTTAAATGTTTGAATTGCTTTACACTTGCATTAAAACATGTGGTAGGTTGATATTTTAACAAAGTTATACATGTCCATCTGTGCATATAAGCTTGGTTAAGGATCATAGAAAGTAGAGAAAAAATGCACAAGGAATTGATGTGAGCTGGTGTGATTTTATGATTGATTGTATTGTATGACTATATTTTTGCTTGATTATATTAGAAATGTGTTTTAATGAAAATGATGTGATATAATTATAACATAACAGGCTCAATGAGATTTTTTACTCAGTGTGATAGTGCTTTTCATCTCTCTGCCCGATCATGCTGTTCTATCTTACAGGAGGCCCAAGCTGCTAGTTGTAGGATACTCTTTTAAAATGTAATATTGGTGATTATTTGACATGTGATTATTTGATTGTAATTTGTGTAAGTGTAATTATCTTAGTTAATTTTGGTCATAACATACTTGAATTATCTTTTTCTTATTGAAATATTTTTTAATATTTAATGTTGTGTATGTTGTTGATCTCTCCATTATTCTTTTTTTTTCAGCTTTTGGATAATTTAGCTAGTGAAAATACAAAAGTGAAGGAGGAACTCATTTTGCTTGAATTTGATTGCTTATACTTCATTCACCATTACTATTTGAATATGTAGGCTTGTTTTTCTATTCCCTCATTACTCATATTGCTTGTGTGTCCCTTCCAGATTTTTTTGTCGAATTTGTGTATGTGACAAGTAGTGGAGAAAGAATGTGAATCAGCCAATATGGTGGAAAGATGGGTGAGTTAGATTCATACGAGATTGAAGTAGGAGAAACAAAGGGTGAAATGCTTCAAAATCTGACCAAGTATTAGTTCTCCTGTGTAAGCAACCTCGCTCTCTCAAATAGAGCAATTATGCCATAATATTCCTCTCCCACACAAAACAAATATTATTATGTTTTTTGTTCATTCCATGTCTTGTTCAACCATCAACGTAGTGCTTGAGATTGCCTATGGTGAACAGGGAGCCATGATGGTAGCCATGGATAGTTTTAGCAAAAATGCCAGGGAATTACTAGGCTACCTCGCTCTCATTTATATAGGTCTCTCTTTCTCTCTCTCAGTTAAATTCTTTCAAACCAGTATCGACCAACTAGGTTTTTGGCCACAAGAATTATAAAGCTTCAATCACCACAGAACTGATTGAGATTATCTTTGGAGCTTCTACACTAAATCATTAAATGCTTCTTTAGAAACAAATCGTTTTTTTACAGTGTTACCTTGATCAAAATTATATCAAAATTATATAAAAAAAATAATTCTAATTTTCGGAGCACTACATTGCGGGACCGAAGTGGGAATCGAGAATCAAGCAGGTGAGTTCATGCAAGCTTCTTATGCGCTTCACCTTCGTTAATATATTATATTCTCTACAAAATTGAATGTTAACAGCACATGCATTACATTTTCATTCATTTTATAGCAGGCACAACAATAGAAGTTGGCTTCTCACAAAAATTGAATGTAAACAGCACATGCAAGCTTATCACACAATGGAAGTTGGCTTGCCAGAGTAGCAGCAGCAAAACCTCTTGCAATATGCTGCCACAGAGAAGCTCAACCAGGCAATACTGCTGTAACTCAACTTGGAGGGAGTGATGTCTAGAACCATCAGTCTTTACAAAGCAATCAGTTGTATTCTAGAAGACTTCGATGCTTACTCCCGAACAAAAACAATTTTTTCTCAACCTAATAGTCCCTCTTTAATGCATATTCAGATGCACAAACACCAACTCTAAGAAAAAAAATACTGGATGATTGGAGTGGGTGTCGTATGTTTAAAGATGCAACTGAAATACATTTTGCAACCATGAATAACCAAAATGTTGAAGAAAAAATATTTTAGAATTGACTATTACTAATTGTAGCAATTATTCGAGGACTAAAGACAATAGATATAACTCTAAGATGAGTCCATTTTAGTTGTTTGCTCTATTTGTGGACAAAGATGGTTCAATGCAGATGTCTGGTTCAATATAGAAATGGGTTCTGCACAAATAGGATTATCCAGATCTAAAACTATCCTAAGGTCATAGCGGATAGCTGGAGGTTGTGTTCTTCCACACATTAAATAACTTGAAAAGTGTATGTATATGTTCATTGATTCAATCTTAAGCTTCAGTGTTATCTTTCTTTTTCTTCTAGGAAAAAACTATTGAGAGAAATTGATGTGCACCTTGCTGATGTAAAACAAAATAGGTTGTTTGATTGTGAAAATGCATCATCTGCTAGTTTCAACTTGACAACTAAATCAGAGCTACGGCTCTTCTCTGATCAAGTTGGTGCTCATCGATTGCAAAAAGCTCCCTTGGAAATGAACTAAAATGTGCATGTTAGTCCTTCCTTTTTTTTATGACTTATGAGGGAAAATGTTATTATTATGTCATTTTATATTGCATGTAACTTTTTTTAATCAAAATTGGGTCAATTATTCATTTGCAGCACGACAATAAAAAAATGGCTTCATATCCTTTTAAATATGTTTCCCATTACATGAAAAATATTCTGGCAGTGGCATGTAGTGGCAACACCGGTAGGGAGGGCAGCGATGGCAGCCACTGTAGTGGCCAGCGGCCGTAGCTATGACAGTAGTGGCGGTGGCATCGGCAGCATTGGTGGCAGCCGTGGCAGCAGAAGCAGCGGTGGCTGCAGTAGTAGCATTGGCAGTGGTAGCGGCAGTAGTAGCAGTGGTAGCGGCTACAGCGGTGGTAGTGGCAATAGTGGTGGCAGTAGTAGATGGGGCGATAGCGACAGTAGGAGTAGTAGGAACGACAACATATGCAGTATATACGTACGTATATAGTCAGTATATACGTACATATAATTCCATAGTATTTTATGTACTCGGTATATATGTACGCATAATACTATAATTTATATGTACTAATACTATAGTAATATATGTACGAGTGAAATACTAGTATATATGTACATATTTACAATAGTAATATATATTAATCAAAATATAGTTTTATTTTAATTTATTTTGATTTGATTTATTGGTTTAAATTTCTTACAGATTTGGTACCGCATTGTTTCCCATATGAAGCTTATATAAGTGAAGGGATTTTTTAATAGACATGAAGCATCGTGACTCGGACAGCTTTTTCACCATGGAAAGTTGGTGATCGGAGGAGCAGAGGGAGAGAAAGCAACGTCAATGCATTGATAGATTATACTTTATGCACAATTGGTAGATACATTGATTAATAAGATATAATATAATTTTTGTTATTTTTTTGTTTAGTTATTTAAAATATTGTATTAGAATAAGTTATTAAATAATTTTTTTTGTTGAATTTAAAATTTTCATTTATAGTTTCTGTTTTTATTAAATTTAATATAAAAATATTAAATTATTTAATTAAATTTTGGTTTAAGTTGTATGACAATCAACTTTAATTTGCGTTTGTTCATGTCTATAATAACTATTTTTATATATATGTGAAAATGTTTTTGTGGCTTCGAATTTTTTGGGTGGAGTTTTAGCCTATTAAAGGTATGTAAAAACCTATTATCAACAGCAATAGCAGCAATGGTAGCATCGGAAGTGGTCGTAGTTGCGGTACTGGTGGCGGCAGTAGCAATGGGAACTACAGCAGCGGTGGCAACGGCGGTAGCAGTGGCGGGAGTGGTAGCGTCGTGAGCGGCAGCAGTAGTGGTGGGAGCGGCGACATCGGCGGTAGAAGTCGTGGTTGCAGCAACGACTAAGCCAGAAGCAGCGGCAGTAGCGGCAGCAGCAGCACCAGAAGTAACGGTAGTAGCAGCAGCATCAGCGGCGGCGGCAGCATCAATGGCAGCGACGGTAGCAGAGGAGGCATCATCGGCAGGGGTAGCTATGGCTGCTGTAGTAGCACCAAAAGTGGGGGTAGCGGTGGCCGACCCAACAGTGGATAGTAGTGGTAGCGGCTAGCAACGGTAGCTGCGGCAGTAGTGGTAATGATAACGGTGACAGTAGAGGCAGCGGCGGCAATGGTGACAACAGTAATGGTATTGGCAGTGACATCGACAATGACAGCAATAGCATGAGCGGTAGAAAGAGTAGTAGCAACAGCACCAAATGAGGTATATACGTACGAATAAAGTCAGTATACACGTATATATAATACTACAATAGTTTATATGTACACATAATACTAATGTTTTTATGTACATATACTACAATAATATATGTAAGAGTGAAATGCTAGTATATATTTACATATATACTACAGGATTATATATGTATCAAAACATAACTTTTTTTTTAATTTGACTAAGTGGTTTAAATTTCTTACAGATATGATATCGCATTATTCCTCATACCAAACTTTTATAAGTAATGGAATTTTTCACTAGACATTACGTACCGTGACTCTGACAGCTTTGTCGTAGTTGAAAAATGATGATCAGAGGAGGAGAGGGAGAGAAAGTAAAGTCAATGAATGAATATATTATACTTTATGCACTGTCGGTAGATACATTGATGAATAAGATGAAATTAAATTTTGTTATTTTTTTGTTTCAATTATGTAAAATATTGAATTAGAATAAAATATTAAATGATTTTATTTTTTGTTTATTATAAATTATTTATAGTTTCAATTTTTATTCAATTTAATATAAAAATATTATATTATTTAATTAAAAAATTTTAAATTAAATTAAATTCTGAAATTATTTTTGAAAGTAAAATAGCTAGGGTAAATTCCCTTGCTAAATTAGCAAGGGAAAAATACCTTGCTAATTTAGCTAGGGAACTATTAAAAATAGCGACGGATTTTCTATCGCATTTATTTAGCTAGGGACTATATCCGTCGCTAAAATTTATTGAGGATGGCTAGGGAATAATCCATCGTTATTTTCATTAAGTGACGAAAATTCTCATTTACCTTGCTAATTTAGCTAGGGAATCTATTTTTTTTAGCAAGAGATTTTTCGTCACTAAATATTTAGCCAGGGACAATTTCCGTAGCTAAATTTTAGCAAGAAGCACTTTAGATAGGGAACTGATTCATTGGTAATGCATCGTTATATCCTTTTTAGTGATGGAAATTGCCAATTTACCTAGGGAATTATCCCTAGATAAATGTGGTTTTTATTGTAGTGATACACAAATCAGTAGATAGAGAGATATATATATATATAGATAGATATATATATATATATATAAATAGAAAATAGATAGATAGACACATAGATAGATAGATAGATAGGAAAACAAATAGATAGATAGGAGATAAATAAATATACAAATAGATAGACAGATAGATAGACACATATAAGACATATTGGCAGATAGATTGACAAATAGTTAGTCTCATTGATAGATAGATAGATATACATATAGATAGATAGATAGATAGACAAACAGATAGATAGATAAAAATAGACAGAAAATATAGATAGACAAATATATAGACGCACAGATAGATAGATAGAAAAATAGATAGACACACATAGAGATAGATAGATAGAAAGATAGATAGACAGATAGTTAGATAGATAGATATATAGATTGATAGATTGATAAACAAATAGAAAGACAGATAGAAAGATTGATAGATAAACAAATAGATAGATAGAAAAATAGACAAATAGATTGATTGATAAATATATAATTAAATAGACAGATAGATAGACAGACAGATAGATTTAAATATAGATAGGTAAATAGATATATATATATATAAAAATATATATATAGATAGAAAAATAGTTAGATAGATAGATAGACTTATAAATAGATAGATATATATAGAAAGAGATATATATATATATATATATATATATATATATATATATATATATATATATATATATATAGATAAACATATAGTTAGACAGATAGATAAACACATATATAGATAGATTTTTAGATATATTGATTGATATATAAATAGATATCAAGATAGATAAATGGATAGATATGTGGATAGATAGATGGATTGATAGTCATATAGATATATTAATAGATAGATAGATAACTAGATATATAGACATATAGATAGACATAAAGAAAGACATATAGATAAAAAAATAAATAGATAGATTGAGAGATTGACAGAAACTAGACATATATATATATATATTAATAGATAGATAAACAAATAGATAGATAGATAAATAGACAGAAAGATAGAAAGATAGATAGAAAGATAGATAGATAGTTAGTTAGTTAGATAGAAAGATAGATAGATAGAAAGATAGTTAGTTACATAGATAAATAGATAGTAAGATCGACATATAGATATATAGATCAATATACTAATAGATAGATAGATAGATAACAAATAGAAAGTCAGATAGATAGATAGTTAAAAAATTAGTTAGACAGAAAGTTAAACAAATAGATATATAGACAGATAGACTTACATATAGATAGATAGTTAGATAGATAGACAGATAGATTTACAAATAGTTAGAAAACTAGATTGAAATATAGTTATACAGCTAGATTTATAGATAGTTAGACAGATAGATATATAGATAGATACACAGATAGTTAGACAGATAGATATAAAGAAAGATATATTGATGGACAGATAGATATATATAAAGATAAATGTATAGATAGACAGATTGATAAATAGAAAGATTGACAAATATAAAAATATATAGGTAGATGGATAGATAAACATACAGATATATAGATAGAAAGATAGATAGATATATAGACAGACAGATTGATTGATTGATTATTTGATAGAGAGATAAATAGATAGTTTGATATATAACTTGATAGACATATTAATAAATAGATTTATAGATAGATTAATGACAAATTGATAGACAGATTGATACACAGAGACAAAGATAGATTGATAGTTAGATAGATAGATTGATATACAAATATATTGATAGATAGATAGACAAATAAATTGATTGATTGATAGATTGATAGATAAATAGATAGATAGAAAGATAGATTTATATACAGATAAATAGGTAGATCGAAAAATTGATTAAATAATAGGCAAATATATAAATAAATAAATAAAAATATATATATATATATATATATATATATATATATACACACACACACACACACACACACACATATAGATAGACAAATATAGTGAGATATAGATAGATAGAAATATAGATGGATAGAAAGATAGATGGATAGATAGATAGATAGAAAGTCAGATAGAAAGATAGACAGATTTTTATATTGACAGATCAACACATATATATAGTTAGATATATAAATAGATAGATAGATATATATACAATTATAAAGACATAAAGATAGATAGATAGACGAACAAATAGATAGACTGATAAATAGAAAAAGTACATAGATAGATAGATACATGGTTTGATAGATAGATATTTAGAAAGACAAATATATAGATAGTTAGAAAGATAGATCGATAGATAGATAAATAGATAAATAGATAGATGAATAGATAGATAGATAAATAGATAGATATACATATAGATAGACAAATATATGGAGAGTCAGATAGATAGATAGATATATAAATATACATATAAATAGAAAGATAGATAAATAGATAGATATATAGACAGTGAGATAAAAAGATATATACATATAAAGACATACTGATAGAGAGAAAGATAGACAAATATATAGATAGACTAATAGATAGATACATAGATAGATAGACATACATATACACAGATAGTTAGACAAACAGATCGATAAACAAATAGATAGATTGACAAATAAAGAAATATATATACAAATAGATAGACAAACAGACAGATAGGCAGATAGAAAGTCAGATAGATCGACAGATATACAGACTGATAAATAGATAGATAAATAGATCGATAGATAGACAAATAGACTTATAGATTGACATACAAATAGATAAGTAGATATATAGATATACCAATGGATAGATAGATAGACAAACAAATAGATAGACAAACAAATAGATAGACAAACTGATCGACATGTAGATATAAAGATAAATAGATAAAAAGATAAATAAACAAATACACATGCAAATAAAAAGTCTGATAAAAAGATAGATAGACAGGCAGATATACAAATAGAAAGCCATAGAAAGATTGATAGATAGATACATGATAGATGCATAGATGGACGAATAGATAGTTTGATATATAGACAGATAGATAGACAAATAGATAGTTATATAGATAGAAAATGGATAGACTGACATATAAATAGATGGATAGAAAGATGGATATATAGATAGTCAGATAGATATATAAATACACAAATAAATAGATAGATAGATTAATTGATTGATAGAAAAATATATATAGATAGTGATATATATATATATATATAGACAGACAGATAGAAATATAAATAGGTAGAATGACAAATAGATAGACAGATAGATAGACAAATTGATAGATAAATAGATAGATAGATATAAAGAACCAGAGAAAAAAAAAGATAGATAGATAGATAGACACATAGATAGAAAGATAGATATAAAAAGAGAGAGAGATAGACAGACAGATAGACAGAGAAATTCAAACAAATAAATAGATAGATAAATATAAAGATAGATAGATAAATAGATAGATAGGCAAATAGATAAATAGACAGAATAATAGATAGAATGATATATATATATATATAGACAAATAGAAAGAAAGAAAGATATATAGATACGTAGATACATAGAATGATAGATATAAAGATATATAGAAAAACAAATAGTCTCACATATTCAAATACAAATAGAAAGACATTGAAATAAAAATAAATAGATGGATAGAAAGTCATATAAAAAAGACATATAGATATATTGATAGATATATGGATAGATATATGGATAGATAAATAGACATATAGACTTAGACATAGATTGATAGATATATAGATAGATATACATATAGAAAGATGGATTGATAAAATGATAGATAGTATCTTAGAGATAGATGGATAGATTGATTTATAGATAGATAAATAGATTGATAGAAAATGGATGGATAGATAGACAAATAAATAGATACATATAAAAATAAATAGAGAGATTGATATATTGATAGATAGATAAATAAATTAATTGATAGTTCAATAAAAATATAGATAGACAGATAGATCCATAGATGGCTGGAT